>CATIWQ010661201.1:0-10968 GCA_949673415.1 Euphorbia schlechtendalii
GTAATATCTAATGGTATTCTTACTATGAGTTTTATATGCAAATCTCGAATAAGTCCTATAAGTATTGAGTGTGTTTAAAGTGTTGGGAAACTATAGCCATAATACTTTGAAATTGATCAATAAAGGATGAGGGTATTAAAAGTGAAAATCAAAAGAAAGAGAGGATAACCAATGAGTTATGCAAAAGGTGAGGAATGGTACGAAGCAGAAACTATAACCATTCATTGAGTAAAAAAAGAAAGCATAGCACGAAAAATGGGTGCAAAGTACAAAGTACTTCAAAAACATATGCTTAAAAGAAAAAAATGAGAGAGTGGTATAGATCATAAAATGTAACCACTAAAAAAAGGGGAGAGTGGTATGGAGCATAAAATGCAACCACTGAGAGTGTTTTAGCATCCTAAGTTACCTAAAAATGCCTTGAGAGAAAATTAATCAAAGTGTGCTTTCTATGTCCTTTATACTTTATACTATGCTTAAAAGAAGGAAGTATTCGAGTATGCATATAACGCTTATATGAAGATATGATTCGGTTGACTCTCCAATAAGAGCAAAGGTATGAAACTAAACTATATAAATTGTACATTACTAATTTGTGGGAAATTGCAGACTTCGACTTGAATCTTATGCAATGTGGGAATGTGGTACTCACTGCAATAGTCTTTTGCCAAATGAGGTACGAACTTGATTACTAATTTATACACTTCTATTGAATTTACCTTGAGGACAAGGCAAAAGTTAAGTGTGAGGGTATGATAATATAATATTACACACTAAACACTATAGTTTAAGTCATTTTTATACATCATATAAAAGATTTCACGTGGTATGTAGTTGTTTTTGGTGTAAATGCAGATACTAGGTAAATCTTGGGAGTAAAATGATCCAAAGTGGAATTCTATGTAGAAAGAGTGAAAAAAGGTGCGAAAAGATGCGTGGAACTTAAAGATTTGGCTTAGGATCGAAGATGTCGAAGATCGGTGAAGTTACAAGAAGAATTCTGAAGAAAAACACAATTCACGGTCATGACAACAATTTACGGTAGCGACTTGATACACTTCAGAAATAGAAAATTGCTAAACAAAGATTCACGGACGTGATTTGTATATCGCGGTCGTGACTTGGATGGTTTTTTTGGTCAAATCTTCTTAACTAACAACCACCAGATAAGAATGATCAACCGCCATAAACTACAAATGAAAAGTCACTTATCAGAAGTTAACTAATCATGAATAGATGCATATCCATTGTGGATAAGATTAAAGCTTCTTAACCAATCACAATGAAGTGATGCAATCTTTCGCCAATGGGCACAACTCTTCTTTTGGATAAACCCAAACCTTCGAACTCTATAAATAGGGGTCCAAACCTTACAAATTTTGTTCATTGTGTGGCATTGGAATTAGAAAAGTGAGAGATATAGTGTTTGCGTAGATAGAGAGTGAAATTATTTAGTTTTCGCTACGTTCATAAGTGTTAGTGAGAAAATGTTTAAGTGATTTGAATCTTTGTTTCGATCACTAGATTTGTCTAAATATTCGAGCGATTGTTGTATAAATGTACTTGCAAATCACTTATCAATAAAAGTTTTCATTCTTCAACATTCGTTTGTTCTATATTCATAAAGAATAGCATTTTAGAGGAGGTTCTGTATGGGCTGAGATCGAATTCAAAGCAGACGCAGGAATTGTGGGAATTGATGACTCCCATTAAAGAGTTGATATTGTTTGATCAACTTTAGCTTTCACTTTCATACCTTACAACTTTGCTTTGCTTTCTACTTAAACTTTCTATTTCGAAGTTTATGATATGTCTATGTGTCATAATGCATATTTCGTGTTGAGTATTTTATATTAATCAAGTTATATTCCTTTGAGTTAACTTTAAGAGTAGTTTTAGGGTTAACGAGATTGTATATAATCACTAGATCTATGATTTTAACGCTGTTTAGTGAGCCAACATTTTTGGAATGGTAACTTGCTAAATGTGGCTATGTGAGAGCGACCCGTACTAAGCATAATAATATTATTGTCTAGGTTTATATAATCATCTTAATTAGTTTGCACTAGATTTAAAAAAGTCAGTTCATGTGTTGCTCTGCGGTGAATCATTGAACATCTGAGTGCCTAGAACCGATTATGTTAAATTAGTCTAGTGAACGTTATAACTTTGTGGAACTTGCATGTTTTCTTTGCTATACTTACTTTGTAGGAAAACTCTATATATTTAGAATTTCTAGTCTTCCATACATATATCTATCCATTCTGCATTCTAATCTTCCCAACTAAAATCCAAAAATATTTTATTTTCTTTACTCCTTTTTTCTTGTTGATCTTTAGAGCTAGTCCTTCCCTGTGGGATCGATATCTTTTAAAACTACATCATAACTGTATACTCGCAGTGGTCACCATTTTTCTATTTAGATAAGCGGTACTAACAACACCTCTTCGTATTTTGAACTTATATCCTATCGGTAGGAAAGTGGGAGACAAGGTTTTTGGCTTCATTATTAAATAAAAAAAATCCTAGGAGTTATTAAAGTCGAAACCTTGTGAACATCCTCCACTTGGGTAGACCGCTCACCCGACAGCACCATCGGGCGATAAAGGCAACCCCAATCTCCAGATCATCTTCGAAGATAGTAGGAGGGAGTACATGATACTAAAAAGCCCAAATCTGTAAAACAAACACATTAAATATGTCTGTACAAGAATCAGGGTTGTGCAAATGTAATCCATAAATAAACATAAACATGTACCTGAAGGAGGAGGTGACTAAGCTTGAGGGTCTTATTGTGTGCCCTCACGGTATAATCTAAGCCATAGTACATCTGGTTGAGTATGGCTCGAGGCCAGTTCCAACTCAGGATGTTCGCTACATCCTTAACCTTCGATATCAATCCATAATTGGTCTTGTTGGACGATACAAGAAAAAAGATAATGGATAGGAGGCTAATGATGAAAGCCCTCACTGCCTGAGGGCGAAGCTCTTCGGAAACCAGATGAATCCTCTTCCAGTAGTTGTAGAGGTCATCGTAGCTAACTTTCCCGCACAGGGGAACACACCAAACAACTCCTCTACCCTGCTCACCACCCGAGTCAAAGTAGGAAACTTATCTAGAAAGATGTCAAAATGGATGGCGGGGCCATCCAACTTAAACCCATCATGGCCACGACATCTGAGGGAGTCATAGTCAACTTGCCAATGGGTAAATGGAAGGTGTGCATCATCTTTGACCAGCTCTCCACCACAGTAGTAAGGGTAGCATGCGACAAATGAGGCATCTGATCAGGGAGCAAGCTCGCAATACCCCCAAAAACCAGTCGCCTAGATGGCCGCCTCCAGATCCACATCCCTCTGTATCCTAGCCCACCAAGAGCTCAAAGTCCGAATCCCAGTCGTATTCACAAAACAATACAGCTGCAAAAAGAAAGAAAAAGAAGTGGTCAATATTACATCCACGACACTACTTTACCCTGGAAAACCAAGAAAAGAGGGAATATAAGTCAAAAATGAAGAAAAGGACAAAAAACACAGCCCGTAAATCCAAATTTTATCTCAAGGCACAAGTAAATATAGCCTTTTTTAGCATAAACATAAGTAAAAAATGAAGAAAAAGATAAAAAACATAGCTAATACAAGCTGTACCAATGTTAGGTCTGCCACCTAACATCGGTACCAATGTTAGGTCTGCAATCTAACATCGGTACCGATGTTAGGTCTGCAACCCTAACATCGGTACCGATGTTAAGGTTGTAGAAATCGAAACATGCCCCTTTCATGATTTTCGACCAAAAATTGTCCAGAAAAATCCAAATTTCATAAAATTAAACATTCTAAACATCTAAATGACCCTAAATACTACCTATCCATGGACCGATTCCACATGAAATCGGTTCTAATCCAAGTTTTAGCCTAAAATCCTAAAATATCCAAAAGCAGAAAAATTGGAATAAAAGAAGGATTCTTGGGTTACCTGGATATTCGAGATATGCTCGTGAACCCTCGAGATGAGAGAAGTGATGGAAGAAGTGAGGGAGTAGCCCACGAACTCATCCGAGGCGTCGAAATCATAATTTCGAGCCACGAAGCATGAACAGAGTATCGAGTTCACTGGATGAATCGGAAGAGACAAGGAGGTGATGTTGCGGGGTTTCTTACCCTTAATCTTAGTCCTCATGATGGAAAGTCAAAAATTTCACCCAAAAAGAAGAAATGAGAGATTTTAGGAGGAGAAATTGAAAATGAAAAAAATGGGAAAAGATGGAACTTATATATTCTATCCTTGGAAACGTGACAACGGTACCGATATAACTAATATCGATACTGACATCGCAATATCAGTATCGATATTACCAATATCTGTACCGATGTTAATTTTTATTCTTTCCTTTTCTTTTCTTTTTCGTAGAATTAAGCTACGACAGAAGATTTTCTACCACGATCACATGGACGGTCCGCATTCTCTGACTTATAACAGACAATGGACCCTATTACGGTCTGCATTTTCTGACTTATTATAGCTAATGGATTCGTATTTTCTAACTTATTATAGTCAATGGATCTATTACGGTCAGCATTTTCTAACTTATTACAATTAAAGGACCTATTACGGTCCGCATTTTCCGACTTATTACAGTTAATGGACCTATTACGGTCTGCATTTTATGACTTATTACAGTCAATGGACCTATTACAGTTTGCATTTACCAATTTATTACAATCAATGGACCTATTACAGTCCACATTCTTCGATTTATTACAGTCAATGGACCTATTACGGTCCGCATTTTCTGACTTATTACAGTCACTAGACCCATTACGATCTGCATTCTCCAACTTACTACAGTCTATGGACCTATCACGATCCGCATTCTCTGACTTATCACAGTCAATGGATGTATTACGGTTCGCATTTTCGTACTTATTATAGTCACTAGACCCATTACTGTCCACACTTTTTTACTTATTAAAGTCAATGGAACTATTACAGTCCGCATTTTCTGACTTATTACAGTCAATGGACCTATTACGGTCCGCATTTTCCAACTTATTACAGTCAATGGACCTACTACGGTCTACATTTTCTGACTTATTATAGTCACCGGACTTATTACGGTCCGCACTTTCTGACTTATCAAAGTCAATGGACCTATTACGATCCTCATTTTTCTCGACTTATCATAGTCAATAGACCTATTACAATCTACATTTTCCCAACTTATGACAGTCAATGGACCTATTACGGTCCGCATTTTCTTCACTTATCACGTCAACGGACCTATTACGGTCTACATTTTCATGACTTATTACAGTCAATGGACCTATTAAGGTCCACACCTTTCATGATTTATTATAGTCAATGGACTTATTATAGTCCATACTTTTTCATGATTTATGATAATCAATGGACTTTCTACAGTCCATACCCCTTCCAAACCTTTCCTTACCCATTGTGACAAGTGGAAAGTCGAAAAACAAAGGGGAAATAATTGACGAACAGGTAACTCACAAGGAGCACGGGGAGATTAGTCGCATCAACATTATGCTGCGACGAAAAGCCTTGGATTGTCACGAAGACCTCACACCGGGAAGTGCTAACCGTGACTGGTCAGGTATAATTTCTGAACCCCGCTGTTCTTTCAATCGTGGGACCATACTGATCTCATATTAGTAGTGATCTAACGAGGGGCAGCCTGTGAGCATTGGATATTAATCCTCACTCGCGAGTTCGATGATGAAGCTGTAATTTATTTTCCTTTGCTACTCTTGCACTATGACAGGGTCTCGGAGGTCCTCGGGAGAAGCATTCCTCGTTTCTTATGAACCTTAGATATTTTTTAGGTCACCTCATCAGTAAACAAGTTTGATTTGAACCACAGTTAGATAAAAAATCCAACATTGACACCGATGTTACTAGCATCAGTACAGATTTCATTAACATCGGTACCGATGTGACATCTGTACCGATGTCACTAATATCGGTACAGATGTGGCATCTATACCGATGTCACTAACATCAGTACCGATATCACTAACATCAGTACCGATGTGACATTTGTACCGATGTCACTAACATCGGTACAGATGTTGTGATATCAATACCGATGATACGTCGGTACTGATGTCATTTTGTGACATCGATACCGATGTCGATATGACAGTAACAGCAGAATAATTGTAGAATTCCAGAATTTATAGGCATAACCCCACTAATTGACACCAGTCACCTTCCACATTATTAAGGTGGCTGGAAAAGTCCTTCCATAATGATGGATGGGACATTAGTGGAGAGAAATGGGGAAAATGCCAAATAGCCTAAGTGTAGGCTTTTTGACTTGGATTGAAAGGAGCTCACTATACAAGGAGTCTCACAATCTACAATTGAGGAGGAAGAACACCATAAAAGATAAAGAATATCAGTATATTTCTAGGAAAAAAAAGTTCATTTAACAAAGTTTAGATTTTCATCTCCTTAGTTCATATGAATGACTAAGCTACTTTCCATCACATTTGTTAAGTTTTGAATTAGTAAAATTTAATAAAGAAATCATAAACATAATCCCTAACTACATGAAAATCATTTCACTTTCTTGACAACCAACCAAAGAAACAAGGAGGGTTTCCCGGAGGAACTTTGCAGATCTTGAAGAAGTGGATTCTCATCTATGGGGTAAGTCTCTGAGTTCCTAGAGTTTATTTTTACATTTATACGCTTTTCTTTTTGAAGTTTTATTTGCTTTTCGGTTATTTCCCTTTTTGCAAACCAATCAATTTTTCATGAATTGCGGTATGACTTCAAATTTGTTTTTAATATTTGGTTTACATAAAAATATTCTACACATGCTGAGCTTTTCGGAATGATAAAGATCACCTAAATCGGTTAAGTATAGCGAAAGTTATGATCATTTGAAGTTTCGAATTTTTGTTTTGCTATTTCTGTTATTTTTTTGTGTGTTTTCTACAGGTCTGAACCGTCAATGTCGGTACCGACATTATCAACATCGGTATTCATGTTACCAATTATTTTGCAATGCTAACACCGATGTTACAACACCAACATCGACGTTACCTCTTTTTTCCTCAAAAATACAAGTTTGTATATTATGCATTAATTATGGATTAATTAACTAAAATAATTTGTTTGCATGAACATATCAAGATTAATATAATGATTTTATATTAATATTTTGGATATATTCCAAGAGAAAATTTGAATACCGGTTTCCTCTTAACCAGGGTAAAATTATTACCATATTTGAATTTCCTCGGAATATACATAAAAGATAACGATTATGTTCATGGGCGTAGAATTATTTCACTTCCATTTATTTGTAAATAATTAAGTTTAATTTAAGAAACCCCCACGAAGAGAACCCCGTTCTCGGATGTCTGACCCGACAAAGTTCACATGCGGCATTTTCATTAATAAAATGAGTAACAAACTTGTATAAAAATGAATCATTTTTATAACGAAAACCACGAGCCTTTGTTGGAATTTTTTTCTATTTGACTAGGCCACACGGGTCTTCCAAATATTAAAATCAAACATATTTGGTGCACTGGCACATATTTATGTTGTGAAAATATTTTCGTACTAACCTTTGTGGATGTAGGTAGACTAGGTTAGATGTATGCCTAGGATTTTATTTTCCTTCAGGTATCGCATTTTTTTTTATAAAAATTATGTATTTGTTAGATCGATTGTATAATAGGATATTAATATATTCATTCCCCTAGATCTCATGTATTTAGGCAATTTTGTAATCCCCATCCCAAAATATGTAAATAATCCCCCCAAGACTAGGCGCATTTATTTTCCTACGTGTTTATTTTCCACACATATTTATTGCTTTCCGTATGCATGCTAAATATAACTCGAAAACAATTTAGAATGGGATATTATAATATTGGAAAATGGTAGCCAATTGCCTAATATGACTTAAACGACAACGAAGTAAGAAAACTCATCCGAACCCAAATCTCTATACTACGATATCGTTTAGGCTTAACGGATCTAGGCTGTACCAAATTTCCCGGAAGAGTTGATCCGGGTGACGACTCTGTATAACGTAGGCTAGAGGTTTAGGCCTTGAGTCTTTGGAATCCATTCCATTACAAAACAACAAACTTGTTTTTGAAAACCCCATGCCCCATCTCACAGGGCCGGCACCTCGCGGCGACCGTGCTGGTGGAACGTTGTTCGCTCACAATGTTATTTCTTCATGATTCTTCTTTGCAACTTTGCCAATCTTTGACAACTTCGGTCCTAAGCCAAATCTTTGTGTTCCACACATCTTTTTGCACCTTTTTCACTATTTTTTCGTAGAATTCCACTTTTGATCATTTTACTCCTAAGATTTACCTAGTTTCTGCATTTGCATCAAAAGCAACTACATACCACGTGAAATCTTTTATATGAAGTATAAAATGACTTAAATCATAGAGTTTTATGATTGAAAATATCATGATTATAAGTGTAAATATACACTTATCACACCCCCACACTTAACTTTTGCCTTGTCCTCAAGGTAAACAACAAAAGTGCAATGAATAGTATTCCAGTTCGCACCTTATTTGGCGAAAGACTATTGTAGTGAGTACCACATTCCACATTGCATAAGATTCAAGTAAAGTCTTCAAAATTTCCCACAAATTAGTAATGTGCAATTTATATAGTTTAGTTGCATACTTTTGCTCTTAATGGAGGTTTAACCGAATTGCATCTTCATATAAGTGTTATATGCTTGTTCGAATATTTCCCGCTCTTAAGCATAGTATAAAGTATAAAGGACAAAGGGAGCACACTTTGAAAATTTTAATCTCAAGGCATTTTTAGGTAACCTAGGATGCTAAAAACACTCTTAGCAGTTGAATTTTATGCTCCATACCACTCTCCCCTTTTTTAGTGGTTGCATTTTATACTCCATACCACTTTCTCTCATTTTTTTAAGCATATGTTTTTTAAGTACAGATATGTACTTTGCACCCATTTTTCCTACTATGCTACTTTTTTCTTTTTTCACTCATTGAATGGTTGCAGTTTCTGCTCTGTACAATTCCTCACCTTTTGCATAACTCATTGGTTATCATCTCTTTCTTTTGATTTTGCTCTCTTAATACCCTCATCCTTACTAATCACTTCAAAGTATTATGGCTAGAGTTTCCTAACACTTTAAACACACACAATACTTATAGGATGTATTTGAGAATAGCATATAAAACTCATAGTATGAACACTACTAGATATCTCCACTACTAACTTATCAGTAGCATTAAACTAAAACTATATAACTTATACTAATTGGAATATTGCTTTTGAATGTTACTCATCACTCATACTTGCCAAATGCTACATGTTGTGCGAAAAGCGCTCACACTCTCAACGTGCGCTTAAACTCAAAATAAAATTTTTGTCCAAAATTTGTACTAACATCAAACTTGAAATACCTAACACTCACAATAACCTTGGAACATATGTTAGTATAGTATAGGTGTGGATAAAGTATAAACAATACAAAATCAAGAAAATTTTTCATTCTTTAAATTATTAATTTTATTTGATTTTTTGTTTGGATTTTTGGGATTTTTTACGAATGCCCCCCTCACACTAAAGAAAACAATGTCCTCATTGTGAGAGATTTTACTAAAAAAACAAGAAAAATAAACACTAGTCTAAAATTTGAAAAAGAAAAGAAAAGAAAAGAGTAAACCTGTTTATTGCGAAGGAGAATCCAAGGCCCATGTCGGGATCGCAAGGGCTTGTCGCAATCGTGATTTCCTTCAAAACAGGAACAGAAGGTGTTGCTATATAACTTCACGAGCACGATCTATAGTCGCGGTCGTGACCTTCTTCAATTCTTCTATTTCTTCAATTTTTAGACTTAGTACCGTAGTCTCCCAATATTTGATCTCTAGAACGCACTTGCCTTCCTTGGCAACGGCGCCAAAAACTTATTCGCAAAGTTTTTGGCCATACTCGTAGCAAAAGACTTATCCCCAGTAATGGCCAAAAACTTGTTCTCCACTTTTATACTAATAAGTTTAATAACTTGTTCGCACGATTTTGGCTTGAAAGTATAGGTGTTGTCAATACTACTTATTAAATAGAAAAATGATTACAATTGTGATGTAGTTTTATTAACGGAACAAAACAAATAAAATAGATAATTTTGTTTTTGATAGGTTGGTTGGAATATAATGGTAAATAAATAGATAAATGTATAAATATATTAGAGTAGAAGAAATCTGTATAGATTATCCCTACGAACAAGTATAGCAAAGAAAATATGCAAAATCATCAAAGATATTACGTGCACCAGACTACTTTAATAGATTCGATTCTAGACACTCAGATATTCAATTATTCACCGCAGAGCAACACATGAAATGACTTTTCTAAGTCTAGTGCAAACGAATTAAGATGATTATATAAACCTGGATACCAATAATACTATGATTAGTATGGGTCGCTCTCACATAGCCATATTTAGCAAGTGATTTTCCAAAAATGTTAGCTCACTAAATAGCGTTATAATCACAGATCCAATGATTATACATAATCTTGTTAACCCTGAAATCACTCTTAAAGTTAACTCAAAAGCATATAACTTGATTAATATAAAAGACTCAACATGAAATACACAATATGACACATAGACATATCATAAACTTCAAAATAGAAAGTATAAGTAGAAAACAAAGAGAAGTTGTAAGGTATGCAAGTGAAAGCTAAAGTTAATCAAACCGTGTCCATTCTTTAATGGGATTGGTCAATTCCCATAATTCCTGTGTCTGCTTTGAATTCGGTCTCGACTTGTACAGAACCTCAGCTAGGATGCTATTTTTTATGAATATTGAATAAACAAATATTGAAGAACGAAAACTTTTATTGATAAGTGATTTGCAATTACACTTATACAACAATCGCTCGAATATGTAGAGAAATCTAGTGATCGAAATAAGGTT
>CATIWQ010661357.1:0-17631 GCA_949673415.1 Euphorbia schlechtendalii
ACTTTGTCAGATGTAAATTATAATGACGATATATATTTTGTCATTAAAGTCAATTATAAGCATGACGACAATAAATGTCAATGATTATGTACTTGTTATGACAATATCATATACATTTAATGATGATAAACTTCTTCACAACAAAAATAGATGCGATGACGAGTTAATGTTGTCACAAATTATTACTTTATTGTGACAAATGTATTTTATAGTGACAAACTTGATAATTATTTATGACAAATGAAGTGTCGTTAAAACTTTATATATATGATATATACTTGGAGTTCATCATCATAAATAAAATTTTAGATGACGGAAACTATAATGTGTCATGTAAATAATAGATTTTGGTGACGAATGGTAATTTATAATGATAACAAAATTTTAATAACATGACGGAAAAATTGTCACAAAAACAAAAATATTGTGGTGACATATGTACAATATTGTCACCTAAAAGCAAAACTTTCATGAGGAAGTGGAAAAGTGTCATAATGACAAAATACCACGGACATGCTATGACGAAGTGTGCGATGATGAATTATCGTCACCAGTTATCAACAGTGACGAAAAACACGTTTTCATGACAATTTTGGTGCGTCATGAAATGCGGAATTTCTTGTAGTGCCCGAATCCGCCGTCTCTTAGTATAGAGTCACCACCTGGATTAGCTCTTCCAAGAATTAAAGTCCAGTGAGGCTTAACGTCCGGGGGACGACCTACTAAGACACAGAGATTTGGGTTCAAGATAAGTTGCTTATTTCTTATTGGATCACATTATATTACATCTATAGAAAACCATATTCCTTAATTGTGCATATTCGCACTTATGTCATTTTCGAGTTATTATGCATGATTCACGTATATTTAAAAGCGGTAAATTCATACATAAAGCGATAAATAAATGCAGTAAATAAATGCAGAAAAATAAAGATTAAAAATTACAAAACCTCGGGGGATGCAACCGCCCGCGTGATCTATTAATTACATTTGCCAAAAATAATTAAAATACAATACCCGAAGGAAAATGAAACCTAAGTATACATTTAACCTGCATCCTCAAGGGTTAGCACAAGACATATAACGTAACATGGACATTGGCACGTATGCTCAATTTGATTTTAGCAAGGCCCGTGTGGCCTAATAAAAAACATTGATGATTGGAAATTCTTGTTTAGAAATAAAATGATTCATTTTATTTACAAATATGTTGGTCATTTTTATTTAATGAAAGTGACCGCATAGCAAAATATGGGGTCAGTTATCCGGGAATAATTTTAATTCCCATCGTTGGGGTATCCTAATATAGAAAGTAAAGATGAAGAAGTATTACAACATTTGTACAATAAGAGAAAATAAAAAATATCCTAGGTCCACATATAAAATAAAAAAAGAAAAAAATACAGAAAGCACGAGATGAAGCAACTCTAGGAACTCAGAGGCTTATCCTTTCAACATGAATCCACTTCGACGTATCCGTATGATCATCGGGAGCGTTCCTCGTTCATTTTTCAGTTGTGTTTATTTGGAAAATAAATGCTTATTTATCCAAAAGTTAATCAGACTCGGGTTCTAAATTTGTTTTAGACCCGAGAATATCTGAGGATTTTAGAAGAAAAAATAGATGGAAGAAAGTTGATTTGAAAATCAAAAGTTTCGGAATCCGAACGTGTTTTGGATCCGAATGTAAGAAAATATTTTTGTAAATTTTCTCGTGGTTTTTTCTCGTGAAAATCAGACTTTTTTCTGAAAAATTATCGGTTCCCTCCTGAAAATAGAATTTTTCTCTAATGTTTCGGGCCCCCTTCAATCTAAAAAAAGTCCCGATATATATAGGGCAAAACCCGGGCTCACTGGAATTCAGCGAGCTGACGTGCTAGGCTCGTCTGCTCGGTGAGCCAAGTTTAGTCGGGTGTTTTCCCGATTTTTTTTAAATTTATATATTTTTTATTTTTAAATTTATTTATTTACTATATTTTTTTAAAATAAATTTTACAAAAAAAATTTATTTTTCAAAATAATTAAAGTCCTTAACACAACTTGACAACGAGGAACATTCCCATTTGGAGATCTTCAGATAATCGAAAATTGTGTGATTCGAGGATAAAAATCTCGAAAGCCATCATCATTGAATGCGCTAGCTGGTACAAAATCCCGTGCCCACAGCTATGCTCTTATTATTTTATAAGAGTTTATTTTTTATTATGTTAAAAAAATAATCGAGATAGTTCACAAGCATTTATCAAACCTATTCATGAACATATTTGCGAGCTTTTAATCGAGTTTGTTCCTGAGTTTACGAATCGAGCTATGACTTGATCCTGTTCGACATGTTTATTATTCGAATTTAAATTGTTCATTTATTAATCGAGTCGAGCTGAGTTGTTAACGAGCCAAACACGAATGACTTGGATCATTTATGTGTTCCACTGTTTGCTAGTATCCGGATCTCTTTGGCCTTTTACATAAAAATATCAAATGGAAAACAAAATATGAATGGTAAGGCAATGATAAGTTTGAATAAATTGATAAAATATATAAAAAAAAGCAATAAATTAAATGAAAACATTGACTTTATTAAGGGTCATTTCTAAAGTTGATTAAAAATTATTACTATCATTATAAAAGAAATTTTATGTTTGAAATTACTAATATACGCTTAAATTATCAATATGATAATAAAAAATTAAAAACACAATACTTGTTAGAAGTTTTTTCCAAATAAAGGACTTGATGTTCAAGTCTCTTACAAGAATTAAAGTCTTATTAGATTTATATGATTTATGTTTGTAGTTGTATCATCCTTTTAGTTTTTTTTCTATAAGTACGTGTTTGTAATTCTCATTGATGACTAATGATTCATATTCAGAAATACAAGTTTCTAATCCCATATTCTCTCCATCTTATTTTCTTCTTCATTATTTTGTTGAGCTAAAGATTATTTTATAATACGTTATCAGCATGAGTTTTCTTTATTTTGAAAAAAAAAAGATTTTACCTTTTTCTGCTTTTTTTCAATCTGACCAGTCGGACAAATTTCTACTTTGCCAAAGTTCTAACCGTCGGATCGTCGTGAAATTTTTTCAGAAGCTTCCCAACATCTGTTTCTTTATTTTGACTGTTGCGATCATTGAGAAAATAATTTTTTACTATTTTTTCTTGTGTAGGTGGATTGCATATGGTAACAATTATTGAGATTTTTTCTATGTTTTTAGGTTGCAAATTTGTTGTATTATTTTAAACACAAATTTACTGAAGTTTTGACTATCGGGATTTTCAAAGAAACTCTCCGTAAGGTAATTTCGCTCTAAGAAAATTAGTAATGTTATATTTGGTTTATTCTTATACATTATAAGTTATTTTAAATTTACGAAATTTGAGTTTATAGTATTTGATAGTAAAGGAAAGAATTAATTTTCAAAAGGATTGAATGTTGAAATTTATGAATTATTTGATCATATAAGATCCTGTAGATCTTTGGTCATATAAAGTGTAATGAAAGGCAAATAACATGTTTACTTGATTATAAAAGATCCTGAAGATCTTCGAATAATATATTTATCGAAAGGCTCATATATATGAAAAGAATTTTATTGATTAGAATCTAAGTTTCTTTAATATGAGCTCTTGTAATAGCACGTGCCTCTGAAGCGGCACCAAGATGAAAAAGTTTCACAAAATATGGTGAAATAAATGTATTGCATTTTATCGAGCAAAATAAGAGAATTTTGATACATTCCCTGAAGTGAATGTAATGTTATATCATGATAACAATTTTAAAGTTAGACGATGTTGTAGATATAATAAGCACCCGAAGTGTAAGATCAAATCAATAATATTATAACCACCATAAGTGGAGAAGTTATATTGATAAATTTAATTATCATGAAAGTGAAAAATCAAAGTTGACAATTATAAAACCATTAGAAGTGGAAAACTAGGTTGATAGCATATGTAACCACCTGAAGTGGATAAATCACATTGATATGAATTTTGAGATTCACATTTTCATATAAAATCCCGATATAAGGGATAGGTTGATGGTGTTATATTTGAGTTTATTTAAAGATCCTGCAAATACTTTGTAAAAGTTTTAATAATATGTATATACATATTATTGGTTTAAATTAATATGAAAGTGCTAGCAATTTCCATTTGAAGTGGAAAATTAAATTATTGTTAATGACAACTACCAGAAGTAGATTATCAAAATGAAATTTTTTGATCGAAAGAAAAGAAATATTTCTTCACTATTAATTGACATCAATATTAATGAAGCAAAGATTGAACTACTTGTTACCATGATATCAGTAACATAAAATTTATTGAATGCTCTGAAGAGCTAGATATTATTAATATACAATGGTACAAAGAGTTATTATAAATAATGCATTATTTTTCCCCAAATTCTCACTGAAATTTAATCACAAATATGTATATTGTATTAAAACTGTGAAAGAAGTAATCAAAGAATGTCTTAAAAACAAGTTTATCGATATGATCAAGGTCGATGTAACTATAAACCAGAAGTTTATAAATTTATATATTTGAGAATTTGACAAGATAAACTCAGTCATCTTGGTTCGAAAATGATGAGATAAATTATAGAAATGTACATGGGCATACATTGAAGAACCAGAAATTTCTTCAACGTAATGATTTGTTTATATTGATTGTTCGCAAAGAAATTGATAATAAAACCTTTTAAGAGTAAGGTTTGACTTGAATCTTCATTACATAAAAGGTGATATATGTGGACAAATTCACCATTATGTGAATCATTTATTAAACGTCTGTAATTCATTGCACGATAGTCAATTACGTGAAGAGTCTTACATCAGTGTAAGGAAATGCAATATTATGTGCATTATCTCTTAAATGTTTAAAGATCAATAAGCTATCATGTACTTTCCAATACAAATTAGCTTTTAGTCACTAGCCCAATGTGTACATTTTGCAAAATGTTATATTGATGAAAACAATTATACAAAATTAGGGGGAGAAAGTGAAAATGAAATTTTTGAATGTTTCATCATTATCTCAATCATTATATCGCATATACATTTTTAAGTCAAAGGTTTTTTAGACCAGAAGTTCAAAAGATAATCCATCTTCAAAGAATAGACTAACAATAGTGTTTTAATACGCCTGAAGCGTGGATAACCAATTGGTTCAAAGGATAAAATCTTCGAAAAAGGAAAATTGTAGACAATATAATAATTTCGTTGAGGATAATATTACTAATACAAATACACTTCCTGAAGAAGTACAAAGGCATCTGAACTGCTAACACTTGAAGTGGTTGAAAACAAAGAAATTCAAATAAATTATACTTGAATCGAAAAAAGATGGAATCAAGTTAAAATGGTTATTGATCCTATTTTTGCATTTAACGTTGCAATAAATATTGAGAATGAACATATGGATCACATATCACAATCTGTTCAAGAATGTAAGGATATAAGTGATTGGCCAAAATGACAATATGCAATCCGAGAAGAATTGAATTCTTTTGACAAACATAAAGTTTTTGAACCTGTAGTTCGAACACCACAAGGTATAAAAGCTATGGGATATAAATGAGTTTTTGTGAGAAAGAGAAATGAGAAAAATGAAGTTGTGAGGTATAAGGCAATACTTTTGCACAAGATTTTTCCCAAAGACCAGGGATTGATTTCGAGGAGACATATTCTCTTGTAGTAGATTCGATAACTTTTTGTTATCTTATTAGTTTGGCAGTGCAAAAAAATTTACAAATGCATTTAATGGATGTTGTCACAGCTTATCTATATGGATCGCTTGATAATGACATTTACATGAAAATCCGTGAAGGATTGAAATTGCTAGAAAAATATGGCAAACAAGAGCTTTATTCGATAAAGTTGCAAAGGTTATTATATGGACTAAAACAGTCTGGACGCATGTGTTATAACCGTCCAAGTGAATACTTATTGAAATAAGGTTATCAAAATGATCAAATTTGTCCTTGTATTTTCATAAAGAAATCAGGATCCGCATTCACTATCATCTCAATTTATGTTGATGATTTAAATATTATTGGAACTCTAGAAGAGATTCCAAAAGTTTTAGATTCTTTAAAAGAGAATTTGTGATGAAAGATCTTGGAAAAATAAAGTTTTGTCTTGGTTTACAAATTGAACACCTTAATAAAGGAATTTTGGTACATCAATCAAATTATACTTTAAAAATCTTGAAATGATTTAATATGAACAAAGCACATCCATTGAGCAATCAAATGGTCGTACAATCACTTGATGTGAAAAATGACTCACTTTGCCATCGAGAAGATAATGAAGATATTCTTGATCTTGAAGTACCATATCTTAGCGTAATAGGTGTGTTAATGTATCTTGCTAATAATACAAAGCCTGCTATTGCTTTCTCGGTTAATTTATTATCAAGATATAGCGTTGCACCTACTCGAAGATATTGGAATGGAGTTAAACACATAATGCGCTTTCATCAAGGAACCATTGATTTGTATTTATTTTATTCATATGAATCCAAGCCTGAATTAGTTAGATATGCAGATGCGAGATATTTATCTGATCCACATAAAGCTCGATCTCAAACTGGTTATCTATTCACACATGAAAGTAGAACTATATCTTGGCATTCAACGAAGCAAACAATCACAGTTACTACCTCAAATCATGCAAAATTAATTGCAATTCATGAGGCCAGTCATGAATGTGTATGGTTAAGATCATTAACAAAGTATATCGAGATGCATGTGGAAAATTAAAGGCTAAAGAAGATTTGAAGACGATATATGACGATAATGTTACCTGCATTGCTCAATTGAAGGAAGGCTACATTAAAGGAGTGAATTAAACATATCTCACCAAAGTTTTTCTTTACTCACGACCTTGAAAACGACCTTGAAAAGAATGATGAAATTAGTGTTTGACAAATCCGCTCATGTAACAATTTAGCAGCTTGTTCACCAAAGCCTTACCTTCAGCAACATTCAAGAAGTTGGTTCATAACATCGGAATGCGTCATCTCAAGGATCTCCTATACTCTTACGAATAGGGGAGTAAGTATTGCACTCTTTTTCCCTTAATCAAGGTTTTTTTTGTCCCAAAGAAGTTCTTCCTTGATAATGTTTTCAATGAGGCAGTGTCCCAAATAAAAAACTTGATGTCCAAGTCTCTTACAAGAACTTAAAGTCTAATTAGATTTATATAATTGATGTTTGTAGTTATCTCTCCCTATTAATTTTTTCTATAAATATGTGTTTGTAATTCTCATTGATGACTAATTATTCATATTCAGAATTACAAATTTCTAATCTCATATTCTCTCTATCTTATTTTCTTCTTTATTATTTTGTTGAGTTGAAGGTTGTTTTATAACAATGCTAATATTGTAAAGCTCAATGTATCATTTATTCTCTAAACTTGTTAAAAAAAATTACTTAACATCTTGAACTTTATGGTGGGATTTTAAACATTTGGCAAGAATTCAGTTCCTGTTGCCTTCATTTGTTTCCCAAGTTCCCATGAAATACATGCTCCCAAGAAAACTTTATGGTTCACTATAAACTCATTTGATTGTTAATATATGTCAAACATGCATACCGCCCTTGTTTACTACCATATATTGTTGCTTCAAAATTACCATAAATTAAATTCTAAATTTATTGAAAATTTTATATTTTAAGATTCTGAGAATAATAATAATCAATAAAATAACTCTTCAACAAATTTTAGAATTATATCTGAAATAGAACAAATGTAATTTGTAAAAGCAGTTGCAGTAACTAATGCAAAGCCTGGCTTTCGTATACACTATATAACAACTCGTATTATTGACCTGCGAATGAAAACTGCTGCTCAAAATTCAACAATCAACTCTAAAATCACAATGCCAATATCATGCATATTCTTTTTTTTTCTCTTCCAATCAGAATCTAATGCTGTACCTTGCCGTTCTTTCTCCCAGTTTCCCATTTCAGCTACGTGGCAGTGGATTTGGGTGGTTTTGATATTCCATTCCCATTACATCTACGTACATAAATTCAAAAGCAAAAAAGACTTCCACCGATTTGCACAAATCATCTTAATCAAGGGCAGCTTTGCTCCGGCGACCTGAGATTGGCTTAGGCAAGCCATCAAACATAGGTATCGTAATTCCAGCACCGGAAAAAGCCTGCAAGTCAGGTTTCAAACTCCATTTAGAAGTCGGCCAAATCGAAGACGAACTGCCGTTATCTTGATCAAGCAAACTAGGCGTGCTTGACGATTTCCGAACCACAGGAAGTCCATCTGTGATAATGGAATCTCCCATACCAACAGGTATGGAGTTAATCCAACCCTGTTCTGATTCAGCGGCGGTCAATGCTGACCGACTTGCCGATTTTGGTCTCATGGCTAAACCTTTTCCTGTTGCAGGCGAAAAACCACTGCTTCCGCCGCTGTTTTCTTCCTTCAACAACTTTTCTGTAATGCCAGTTCTAAATTTTTCTTCAGATTTTTGGCGTCTTCGAACGAACTTCTCGTTCAATTTCTCGGCCTCTGAATCTCCAGGATTGGCAAGCGGTATGTAATCAACCATGATAGAATTGTCGGATAAGAGAGAATTGGCGGAATTTCTGGATGATCCTGAGAAAAGTGAACTTTTGGGTAATAACTCCTCGTTTAAAAGGCCTGAGCTTTCTGTTCGATAAACAGCCATCTCTGTGCCCTCTGCAGCGGCTTTGGGTTTCGAAGATTTGAGACCATAGAACTTCTGCAAAGTGGTCATAGCAGGAGAAACCTTCGCTTCAGTTGACTTTAATCCTAAGGACTCGAACGATTCCAAGAGATTGGAGTATCGAGGACGTGGCGGTGTTCTATGATTATCAAGATCATTCATTCTGAAAAGGTTGGACACGATATTTCACTTATAATTATTAATGTCAAAATATATCAATTCACCAAAATTAGTAACCAAAAGCAGAAAATACTAAAACACCCAGATCAAGAGCAACATGTCATTTCTAGTTTTGTACCCACCTAATGTCGAGCATTTCTTGTACATGTGATGTCCAGTTAACGTAATGATGATTTGATGCGAATGTAAGAGCCACGAATGCAAAAGAGACAGAAAATGGAAGGTGGGGAGTTAAACTATTCATTTCAACCAAGTACAAAGTTGATATACAAGTGATGTTCTCAAAAGTGCACAAAACTTAAAATACAGGAATATAGACTAAGTGTATCCCAGTGATTATCAAACAAAACCCATAAAACACAACTATTTTAATACTCAGGCACTCCTATGTAAAAAGTATGAGCCTCTAGGTAGTAAAACTAATAAAGGAAAGGCAAGCTTTTTGTTCCATGAAGCATATCACTAACAAGACACAATGCAGAAGCAACCAAAAATGTCTAAGAAGGATGTTAGAGTCAACCACAACCCTCACAGTATTCGACAAATGAAGACTTAGAAAACCTGGCTCAGTTATGTTGGACATTAAAACAGGTTAGTTTGGCTAGTCCACGTTTTTTTATGTCGAATGCTGGGAGGTATTAAGAGCATAATTTTTTAAGATATGAAGGCATCACATCATTTATTGATTTTAGATTAACAAAATTTAGATCCTAGTCAGAAAAGGTCTCATTGTGGTATTCCTTTTTATCTTCATTATCTATTTAATTTTCAGAGCTAAGGGCTCATTTGGTTGGCGGAATGGCTATTCCGTGGAATAGAATAGAAAATTAGTAGAAAAATGTCAAATATGATACATTATTTGTCTAGAATCCGTTATTGGAGGGAATAGCTATACCTAGTTTTTACAGGATTCATGGAATATCTATTCCTTATTTCAAATAGGAATAGTTATTCCATGATTCGTTTAATAACAATGAAAGCTATTACCTCCGATGAAGGAGTCTAGACAAATAATGTATCATATTTGACATTTTTCCATTCATTTTCAATTCTATTCCACGGAATAGCCATTTCCGCCAACCAAACGAGCCCTAAAGGTATTGTAGTGGTCTGAGAATTTAGTTAGAAATGAAAGGCACCTGCTGCTTCTCCTTGTGGACTAAAAAGTTTATGCACCTGTACACTACTATCTTAAACAGTTAAACCAATGATGGATAATGCAAGCTGCCATTTTCCATAATTTGAAGATTATGAAAAACTCAAAGACAAACGCAGAAATCATGGAATTGTGGAAGAACAGTTAACCATTACTGGTCTCTTCTAGGGAGAAATAGGAATAACTCGCCGAGTAAATGTCTAGGAAGCTACAATAGCATGACCGAGAAAGGTGAAATATTGTGCTGGTCACCTTTAACAATTACATTACCAACTGTTCCTCAATAGGCAGGTGTTTAGTGGGTTTGTTTTATATTTGAAGTGGTCTATGTTTAAAATGCTTTCAATTTGAATTCTGATTAACCTTAATTTTAGACTACATAGTAGAAGCTTCTGAATATTTGAGGAAAACCTTTATAGGCCGCCGTCATGGTTAACAACTAACAATATATATAAAGAACAAATATAATAAGACTCAAGCATGAGATTGAGGTTATAAATGTCTTTGAACTTCATTTTTTGTAATTCTTCGACATATATTTGGTATAACTACAAGTACAACTCTTCATCTATGGTGATATCCAATAACATACCTTTGAAACTTTAGCAGGCATCACCAGTAGAACATGTGGAATAATTGAGTCATCTTTGAAACATTCAAATTAATTCACACCAGAGAAAAGTGATGTTAAAATAATTAGTTACTTTTAAGAATTCAGTGGCAGTAGTATTCTCTAGTCTCCACAGTCCCCATAACTGCACGAGAAAGTCTTATTTTGCTGGTCTTTTATAGAGGAACCATATTTGTAATTTCTCCAAGATTTCCTTCTTAATGATGAAACTGAAAATGTGCAACAAATGCCTGCAAGTTGGATTTTTCCTTAGTGTTGTTGCTAGAGTCTCTCCTTCTACCTTAGGGTCATAACCCAGACCACTAAACAAAGACAGTTGTATGGGTGTACCTCGACTACCTGTTGTCGCTAGCAAAAGAAAAAATATAAAAGCTTTCCAAACCCTAAAGTATTAATAAGTTCCATTCTGTATCAGTATATCTTTATGATAAAGTTAAAGATCATACACCATTGTGGCTAGAATCTTCTTAAACGGTTATGACCAAATCTTCATTTGCAGCTCACAAAAATGCTAACTTGGGTTTCACAAATTAAGAAGATAATTAAAATACTAAATCAGGTTCACATATGAAAGAATTTAAATTGTTTGGTAGATATTGAGGGGCTTTTTGGGATATTATTGAGTAATTTTAATGTTTCAAACTCTGCTATCCATCCTATGTCAGCACATTCAGGATTTAATTGTTCTTGCTTGTTCAACTATAAAATCCTCTATCAGTACCCTTATTAACAAACAGGGATAATACCATTAAACTCCATTACATTTTCTGCAAACCAATGTTAGTGCAACCACTAAATCTAGAGAAGACCTTTGCTGCAGTAGCCAATATAAATCTTAAGATTGAAGTCCTTCCTTGCTTATCAGTCATAGGTTTTTCAGCGCTCATTCGGCCTCTTTGGTGATGGATGTAAAAATATCATATTTCCACAGAACCAATGCATATTGAATGCACGAAGAGACCTACAGTACCACCCACAATATTTCCAGCAGAAAACATTGAATGTATGCGATAGTTATTGCATCCTAACATATAAACAAATACGCATCCACGCTACTCATATCAAAATGGTAAATAAATAAAGAAAAGAAAGTGAAAAGGCTTTTACCCAGGAGAAGCAGAAGTGCTTGTCAAAACAGGAGATGGAGGGTGTCTTCCTGGTAAAGGTATCAGCAATGTCTTCAAAGCAAACATTTGAAGATCAGTGGCCAATCCATTTAATCTTTTAATATCAGCCACCTATTTTAACACCCAAACAAAAATTGCAAATTCAAAAATCAGTCATCAAAACAATCGATTATCCACATTCTGACCATAACATCGAATGATTCACTGTGCATGTTTCATATACTATCAAGAACAAGTTCGGCTGATGAACCATTGACAAATTCATCTCAAATCGAAGCTAAATTCAAACAAAAACCCTAGCAATTGAAAATCCCCCAAAGTATACATTCAATTACCTCAACACCGTACTTGATCGCCACACCAGCAAGAGTGTCCATCTTAGAAACTTGATGTTTGATGTGATTCTTACCGTTACAGCCACCGCCATTGCTGTGACAATCAACATTTAAAGGAGACATGGTTCTGTCTGTAATTCACCGGATCGATGAAATTACTCGTAGCTTCTAGAAGCTAGAGTGGATTCGTGAGGAAATCACAGCCCAATTAAATCAAAATTGAGGTGAAAACGGGGGATCGGTGGCTAAAAATGATTGAACAGTTGAAGTTGGACTCAGATCAAAGAGGTAAATAAGAGCACTAATAAAGAATTGAATCAATTAGCAATAAAAAATGCGCAAAGGAGTAATTCAACAAAATTCCTTCAACTTCTTCTTCATACAATGGTGGAACTCTATCTTCTTTGTTTCGCTCTGAACCCAAAAGCATTGAATCGCAATTTTTATCTTTATTAATGTGAAAGAAAAGAGTCCACAAAATGTCAAGTGTTCATTTCAAGTTTATATTTTCCAAAATAAAATGAAAACCCAATTATAAAATAATAGTAAATAATAACAATTTTAAATTATGACGAAAATATCTCTGAAAAAAAACGAATTCTTGAATTTAAAGACTTTTTATTGAATATTTAGTTTTAATTTGAGATTTGGATTCGTTTTATATACATATGTAACAAAATTTTAAAAATGTATGATCAATAACATTAAAACAGAATATATTACATTTTGTTTTTAATTAAAAAATTTACAAAAAGCATCGATCAAATATTAATCATTGATTTTTTACATTATATACTCATAAACATTTTAAGTTTTATTAATTGAAGATTCTAATTTGCTATGTGCAAAATTATAATTTATCTCTATAAAAATCATACCGCTTAAATAAAAATAGTTCTATCAACTCGTACGTGTAGATACAAAAACAACTTCAAAACATAGATGGACATGTAACTATGCTTAATTAAGATATATGTTTTTTTGGGAAATTGCTTATCAATTTCGGTTGTTTTATTGGTACATCTTTTAATATAGATGCTGGAGGTCATTGGTTCGAAACCCGACCTTTTCAGAATCCATATTATTGTATTATATTGCTTCACAGCAAAAATTTTGAAAATTTTTTATACTCATTTTTATTAGTACCCATTATATATAGATAAGAGCAGACTTGTTCGCGAGCCTGAGCCCCCTTCAATGGGTCGGGATTGGACACTCATTTTATAAAAAAACTCGGCCCGAACCCGAGCCCGTCAAAGCTTGAAGATTTAAGGGTCGGGCTTATTTTTTATATAAATACCTAAACTCGACCCGAATCTGGCTTGACGAATAATTTTATTTATTTATTGTATATTTATACATTAAATTTATAATTATTTTAAGATTTTATATTTTATCCTATTAAATTTTTATACTTGATTACAATAAATGTTATTAAATATTAAATATTTTAAATAAACAATGAAATTATATTTAAAATTTAAATATATTTTGAATTTTTTATATTTTTCTATTAATTTAATAAAAAATTTGTAATAAAAAAATATTCATGAACTTGGGAATGACTTTGTTAGCTCGGCCCGAGCTCGAAGTTCTAAAATACGGGTTTGGGCCGAGCTTGGATTAACATTTATTGTAAAAAAACCTATCAAGCCCGGCTCGAACTCCGCTCGGCCCGCCTGACGAATAGGTCTAGATAAGAGTACTCATTTAACATGTCTGGCTAGATATGAATCAAATATATAAAAAAACAAATTGAGATCCGAGTCCTCTTAAATTTGATCCATATCTGACCAATGTACATCCCTAATTCCACTTCCTTTTCTCCAAAGCGTTACACGTCCATTTCCTTTTATAAAATTTTACTTATCTCATATCATCTTTTAAATCTTGAGTGCATAAAATTTAGGGTAAACTTAAAAACATATAAGTTTATGTTTGACTTAAAAAAAAATATAAGTTTGACTGTTTTACAAAATTATCATTATAAATTTTTGTTTTAAATATGATACATGTGGTTTCATAGGTTTGTAAAGAATGAACAAAAATTTATCCTAATTTAAAATCATGTCATAAATAAGGGTGATTTTATCAATTTTGAATTGGAATTTTGGAGGTTTGTTAATAAAAATACAATACACATTCATAATAAATTTTGAATTTTTTTTAAAAGTAAAAATCTTTTTTATAATTAAAGTGTGATAGTTACTTAAAAAACCATGATAAATTGAAAAATTTCCGAAAATTAATCAAGTTTTGATGAACAATTCTTACATAATATGGTTGAATTATAAATTTTTTGAATTGATTAAAAATAAATTATGTAATGTTATTATTTTTAATGAAAAATATTTTTATCCTTTTTTATAACTTTTAAAATTACAAACAGAATACAAGTTTTTGAAGTTTACGCTAAAAAACTATGTCATGGATTGTTACATAATGTTTATTTTATTAGGAAGAATTATTATATATATTTTTACGTTACATGCTTCTAATAAAACTAAACTTGCTACCTTAAGGAGTCTCAAGTTCGAGATATATCCAGGTTGGGATGATGTTTTTCTGTTTAGCGTAAGCGTAATTACACAATTTTCTCTTAAAGAAAAAATATAGTATTTATATTAGTTATAGCTCAAGTTAAATTAGGATTATAAATAAATATGTGCGGCCTAAGGTAGCAGATTCTTCGATATGAAGGGGAACTTAGTTTAGAACTTATCCACCTTTAATTAGGGTGTAGTTGCTTCCGATCTATTTCAATAAGACGATCTTTGTTTTGTCGAAAGAATATGTGTGAGAAAAATTGAAATCAGAACTCCATTACATACATTTACATTTGCTTATAAGGTAAGAAAATTTAGGGGGTGTTTCTCAAATTTTCTCATTTTCCAACTTATGTCTTATAATTGATTTTTATAAAAAGTAAATCTGAATTAATTTTAACTTTTATCTTATTTTTAACTTTTAAGTTAAAGAAAAGTTATAAAAAACACTTCATTGTCTGACTTATAAGTTAAAATCTCCTTAAAAAATAATTCTAAATTAAAAATTGAAAATGAGAAGTTTTGAGAAACACCCCTAATTCAAATGTATATACCTTATCAATTTTTTATTTAAAGTATGCCTTTTTAGTTGTTTATATTTTTGTTGTTACATAACATATTCCATTAAAATAATTAATAAATTCTACCAACACAAGGAAAAGAATAAAAAATAAATGACGCGGTCCACCGACAAACGGGCGCATGAGAGCACCGATTTGGGGCCTACTATGAAACATAAATTTCAACGACTGTGATTCCATCATCACAGTTATCAAATATTAGTAATTTTGTAAGTTTTTCATTTTTTAATATTATTGTTTTGCATGCCACTTGCCAGTGAGAATCTAATTTCATTCCTTCAATAATATTTTAATACAATTTTAATTGACTTTTATACCAATGTATCATTCGGTTATTTTTCTTAAATAATATGGGTATTCTTTTTCTATTATATATGGCTCAAAATATATTTTAATTCAGTCTATGTTTTGATGACAGGGGCATGAACGAAGCTGAATCCTATGCCAAGTTCGAGGAGATGACGAAGCACGCACGATATATCTTACTCTAATGGTGAACCTATTAATGGTGATTAATTAGATGATTACCCAAGGCCTCTCGTGAACCCAAATACATCACATTAAATATACAGAAATTGTTATAAATGATCTAATTGGCAGAATTACTTTCATACCTCTTAAATATTTATTTTTTTTTCATATTGTTTGATTCACTTATACTTTTACCTTTAAGGTTCCTTTTATACATTATCCATCTTCTTTTTTGCGCGTTTCTTTATCTGCTATTGTTGTTTTCTTTTCTCTCCCTCTGTTAACTCTCTTTCAATCCCCCTCTCTTTGATTGTTCTTTTTCTTTTCTTTTCTCTTTAGATTCGATTATTGTGATGGATAGGGTTCCGGTTTTGCTTTATTGTAATGGTGTTTGGACTGCCGATTTTAATTTTGTTGGTTACAGTATGGCTGGTGTCGTGATTTCTAATCAATTTACTTTTGAAGATTTCAAAAATCTCCTGTTTCAAAGCTTGGGGATAGATCAGTGTGTAGATGATTTGAAAAATTGAATTTCATGTTTCGGCTGGAGTTCCTGCTATGGAGATCAACAACGATAATTTTTTTCAATTTTTTTGTTTCTTTTATATCACGCGGTGTTCTTCTCAATGATTATCCTCTGTGTATCACTAAGTTTGCTGTTATTTCTTCTACTGTTGGAGGTAAGCTATGCTGTTTTTTTTTATTTTGTTGAATTCTGAAATTTTTGTGTTTTTTTCTTCTACAAATTTGGTTTTTTACTGTATAAAATTGTTGTTTTTTTGTTGTCTACTTGTTTCCTACTACGTATCCACCTGATAGTATACATTTGTTTACTTTTTCATGGTTTGTACTGGTTTTTTCATTGTTTTTGTGTTTTCTTGATTTCCTACCATCTTCCTACCATGTCACTACCTGTTATAACAGATTACTGCTTTTATGTTAGCTTACTTAGTCTCCTACCATAAAGATACCACTTTCCTTCCCGATTCTCAATAGATTTGGAAATCACTTTAATATTTTTGTTTTTACATGAAAATTATAGTAATATTTATAGTTTTGTCATTTCTTTATTCCTACCATATTCCTACTAGATAGTATTCTGATTTCTATTTTCACTCATTGAATGGTTGCAGTTTTTACTCCTTACCATTTCTCACCTTTTGCATAACTCATTGGTTATCCTCTCTTTCTTTTGATTTTTCACTCTTAATACCCTCATCCTTTATCGATCAATTTCAAGGCATTATGGCTATAGTTTCCCAACACTTTAAACACACACAATACTTATAGGACTTATTCGATATTTGCATATAAAACTCATAGTAAGAATACAACTGGATATTACTCCACTTAAACTTATCGGAAGCATTAAACTAAAACTATACAACTTATACTACACTAGTGCAGAAAGGGCCTGTAGGGTCGTACTTTTTGGGAGGGTTGTACAAAAAACCGTTTGCATTGATCATTAAAAAAACGTGGAGGGGTTATTACGGACGGTTGTTACATAACAACCGTCTGGAATACATATAAAAGTATTACGGACGGTTTTTAAACAAAAACTGTCCGTAATACATCGTCCGCATTATAGTATTGCGGACGGTTATTTTAAATAAACCGTCCGCAATGAAACATAGGTATTTCAGACGGTTATTATATAATAACCGTCCGCAATACCCTGCCACAAAAAATATAATTAATGTATTACGGACGGTCATTATTTATGAACCGTCCGTAATACTTAGTACGGACGGTCTTATTTTAGAACCGTCCGTAATAACCTTTTATAATTCCCCTGTTCTCACTGCTATTTCTTCGTAGACATTAACCTCCGCCTTTCTGACTGTTATAGTCTCGGATAACTCCACCACCTCCGTCGCATCCCG
>CATIWQ010661426.1:0-15592 GCA_949673415.1 Euphorbia schlechtendalii
GTATATATATATATATATGTATATATATGTATATATATGTATGTATAAGTATATATATGTATGTATAATATGTGAATAATTATGAGAAAATGTATATATGAGTTAAAATATGATACTGTATATTTAAATTTATGTATAATATGTGAATAATTATGAGAAAATGTATATATAAGTTAAAATATGATACTGTATATTTAAATTTATGTTAGGAAAATATTTTTCAAAAATATAAACAAACATCAGAAAATATTTTACAATAATGTAGCCAAACATAGGAAAATTATTTATTTTTCTATACAATATTTTCCTTTGCACAACATTTTCTCTTTCACGTTATTTTCTGCAAACAAACTGGGTCTAAAAGAAAATGTTTTTCTATGAAAAAAGACGGAAAAACATTTTCCTTGCATTTTTACCTCACCTCCTCCACTGCGTAATCTGTCACTTTCTCCACCCCATCACCATTTCTTCCTCCACCCCGCTACCATCACCACCACCACTACTATCACCACTTCCTCCATCATTATTACCACCACATCCTTCACCCTAGCACAATCACCTTGTTCCAGCTACTGTTAACGCTACTTTCTCCACTACATTACCGCCACCATCATCATCACCATTACTTCATTACTTCCTCCACCATTATTACCACCACTTTCCCCACTCTATTGCCGTACACACCACCTTGCTATCATTACCACCACACCTCCACCCTACCACCACCACTTAATCCAGCATTATTACCACCACTTCTTCCACTCCGTCATCGCCACCATCACATCTCCACCCCTCCGACACCACTATCATGTCGCTCCCACCATCACCACACCTCAACCTCAACCCCAACACCACCACCACCACTTTCTCCACCTATCACTTCCTCCACCATCACCATCACATTTACCTTTCACCTCTACATTTTTTTATTATACAAAATCAATTAAAATATAATTGATATTCTTATTTTGTATATAATAATTATTATTTTATATTTCTCACATACACCTATGTATATATAAATTAAAATATGATATTACATATTTAAATTTGTTGTTGAAACTTATTGTTCAGAATTGCAAACAAATATCAAGTTATATTTTAAAATTTTATTATAAATGTGATGAAACTTCCAACTCTCTATAATGATGCTTTAACTTTCATTCTAATTACATGTCATTATAGGAAATTCATTATTGTATAGTGGGGACTTAGTTTGGAAAAATATTCGTACATATCAATAATTTCCATTTTTTATATTTATATATTGTTTTTGGATAAAATGGGCATTTAGGGAAATTTTTTTTAGGAAAAAAGGGATTGTGTTAAATCAAAGGAGATGGGCAACACAAGAGGGTGGCGTAGACATCCAAACCCCCTGTTACCTCATCAAAATGAGCTTACCGAACTAAAGTATGTGTTAAAACAATAGCATTTTAGAAACAAGACTAAAAACACAAGCCGAAAAAGATCATTTGAACATTTTACAATCCAAAACATAGGATGAAAAATAAGAATAACCATCATCCAGACTAATAATGGCATCATATTAGACGCTGATATCTATTTCAATAGTAATATGAGTGAAACCTATATCTTTAAGCCAAGATAAAGCCTCCTGAACCGAAAGTGCTTCCCCTTCAAGAATAGAAATATGAGATAGCAAAACTCCAAACTTGACACAAACAAAACTAGCGACAACATTAAGTACCATTAACCCGAAGCACACATGATCTCATCTTGAAAGATTGCAGTGTTTGAGTTTCATTTTACAAAGGGAACACAAGGTGGTTCCCAACCAATAAGTGATGTGCCAAGTTGCTGCTCCTACTACCAACTCGAAGCAATGGGCATTGTTGGACTAGCTTGGGAAGTGATAGGTGGAAATTAGTAGTGTTTAATCATGCATTTATGTGCTTAATTTTTACATGAATTATAAGTTTTTATCATATTTTGGTGAATTTTCAAGTTTTTGCCAGAATCATGAAGACATTCCTAGCAGATTGTGGAAAACGAGAAACTATGAGGGAAATCTAAAGAAAAGAAGTGTAGCTGATGTCAACCACTTAATTATTCCTAAATGGACATGCATTAAAAGAGAAATAAGAAATTATACCTAAATTTGAACTCCTTAATTAGTGGATTAGTTTGTTTCCTTTGCCAACGAGGAAAAGAAGGGAAAAAATCCTAATTGATTAGGAAATCTTAGGAGCTTATGTGTGTACGCCAAAGAGGAGAAAAAAAAGGAGATATTCATAATTTATCTACCAGATTGCCATTATGCTTGGTGGATAAGTTTTAGTTAGATTTTCCCTTCTAATAATAAAATTATTATTTATCCTTAAGATAATAGTATATAGGAGTTGTTATCTCTTAATTAGGAGTTTGACATTATTTAGGATTGTTTTTAGTTTACCTGTTCAGTTTTCTACTTTCTCTAAAAGTAATCGGTGGTATTTATACCTTATTTTTACCTATTACAAAGGAGATTCGGAGACCTAAGCATTAGATTTTCATTTTCTTTACTTTCTCTATTCAAACTCATGTTTTGCTATTTTCTTTAAATGGAGAATCATCTTTCATCAATTATGAGTGAGTAGTTCTCGTGCAAGCCGAGCCTACTATAAGGCAGGTAGTATGAAGATCTTCTCCAGTCTGATTATGTGAATTTTATTTATATCTTTTGATAGATTGTGTATTTGAATACTTAATTTCTATTGAGTTTCGACCAGACTCAATGCTATAATGATAAGTACCTAGGGGAGATTTATTATAATTAGAATCACAAATACACACACACATATTTCAAGAAATCGAGGGGGATTGTGTATGTTGCCAAGGGTTTCGATTTTGATTGAATTCTTAATTAAACTTAGTGTAAGTTTACTGATTTAACAAGTACCTAGGGGAAACTTAAATTAGTATTTTTAGAAACCAAGTCAAGCCGAGGGGTGAGCTTGGGGAAATCTAGTTAAGAGACCTTGGATCTTTGTGCTTAAACAAGTTTGTTTATGTCTTTTAGTGGAGAAGAACTTTATATTGCTTGTAGGTAGGTGATGTTTGTGCTTTTTCTCATTGTTTACAGATCACCTTTAGTTGTTTACTTTTTTTTTTATCGTTTTAATCAAATAACTAAAAAACCTTAAAATTCTGGAAGACCTTCTAAACTAGTCTAAACCAATCTACCAGGGAAACCTTGAACTATTTTAGACTTCTCCTTGTGGGATATGGCATTTGTTCTTGCCACTCTACAACTTGACCCTGATACACTTTCTAGGCATACCTTTTGGGCACAATAAGTTTTTGGCACCGTTGTCGGGGAACAATTTTAAAAAAAGTTTGATAATTTAATTATAGATTAGTGCATTTAATTTTTTTTTGTTCTTAGGTTTTAAGGAAAATAGGTTTCTACGAAGCTCTTTTCAATTGTATGCGTAGAGATAGAAAGAACTTATCGAAGAAATAATGGTGTTGTAAGAAGAGCTCATGCTGTAGAAAGAATGGCTCTTATTCCACCTAATGGTGGAGTTATTCCCCCAAACCATAATCCTAATGGTGAAGATTAACAAAGACTTGAGGATGACATCACTAATCATCATCCTCCTCGGAGGTAAACACTTAGAACTTATTTGCAGCACAATAATGAGGGACACTCTTCATGTATTGTGATACCTCAAGAGGGGAATAATATTTTTAAGATAAAGGCCTCCATGATACATATGCTTTAGGCAGCCATCCAATACGGAAGTCTTCTTGGAGAGGATCCGAACTCACCTGTGTAAGATTTTGTTACAATGTCTGATACCTTCCGTACGAATAAAGGTACCTCGGATGATATGATAAGACTGAAGCTCTTCCTATTTTCACTACGGGATAAAGCAAAACATTGGCTGAAGACTTTGCAACCAGGTTCCTTCAAAACTTGGAGCGATATGGCGAAGGCCTTCCTGAACAAATACTTTCCACCAAAGCAAGCCTTGAAGCTAAGGAATGAGATTACAAGGTTTTCCATGTTTCCAGATGAGTCCTTGTCAGAAGCTTGGGAAAGGTTAAAGGAGATGTTGAGAAAAGTTCCTAATCATGGTATTCTCGCATGGATACAAGTGCAAAGTTTTTACAATGGGTTAACTAACTCTCACATGATGCAAATTGAATCAGTTGCAAATGGTGACTTAGAAGACTTTGCTCTAGAGGAGATCTTCAAGATAATTGAAAAACTTATCAATACAAATTCTAAATGGAATTCTGTTCATGAAGATAGACCTAAATCTCAGGAATCACATGTATTTACCGATCTCTCCAACAAATTTGAGTTGTTACTCTCACATTTCACAAAGAAGAATGTTTCAGCCATTTCTAGCTTAAAGCCTAATTGTTGTGAATATTGTGGAGGTAACCCATAGAAGTTGAGATTAAGATGTTTCCCTTACACAATAGCAATGTGATATCATACAAGGAAATTATAGAGGTGGAGGAGACCCTTTCTCCAACACTTACAATCCAGCATGGAGAAATCATCCAAACCTAGCATGGAAACCTCAAGGACAACCTCAATTTCAATAGCAACAAGGTTACTTCCAGTAGCCTCATCAAAGTTAAAATGCCCAGCATGCAAGTTCTTCCCATCCTTCAAGAAAGACATAATTGGAAGAAATGAGAGAGATGATGACACAATACATGAAACAGAACCAAGCTCACATGAAGAACTTGGAAATACAAATTCATCAAATTGCCCAAGTTGTTACTCCAAAAATGGAGGTCTTCCCAGCAATATAGAGATAAATCCAAAGGAGGAGTGCTAGGTGATCTCTCTCAGAAATGGTAATGTTGTGAACTCTACTGATCCTATGGTTATTGATCTTGATAAAAATGCAGGTAAGAAATCAAAGGAAAAGCAAAGAGAAACATCAAGAGATATTGATTCAAAAAAGATTGTGCAAATAGAGACCTTGCTGGACATAGATTCAACAAAACCTAATGATAACAAAGAGAAGACTATCATCCCAACTTATAAACCGAGGGTACTTTATCCTCAAAGAGCTAAGCAACATGAAATGGCTAATAAAATTGATAAGTTCCTTGAATTTTTTTGTAAATTGCACATTAACATTCCTTTTGCAGAAGCTCTTGCTCAAATGCCAATGTATGTGAAGTTCTTGAAGGAACTCTTATCAAATAAGATAAAGCTGGAAAATGTGGCTATGATGCAACTTAACCGAGATTGTTCCTCTATTTTACAAAGCAAACAATCTTTACCGACTAAGCTTAAAGAACCAAGGAGTTTTTATATTCCTTGTTGCATAGGAAATCTTGATATTGATAATGCTTTGTGTGATTTAGGAGCTAGTGTCAACTTGATGCCATATTATGTGTATAAACAGCTTGGTTTAGGAGAACCTCAACCTACTAGGGTATCCATTCAACTAACAGACTGAATAGTAAGATATCCTAGGGGAATTGTTGAGGATGTTCTAGTTACAGTAGGGAAATTCATTTTTCCCGTAAACTTTATTGTTTTTGATATGGACGAAGACATGCATGCTCCCATCATTTTAGAAAGACCTTTCTTAGCTAGTAGTCAATCTCTTATTGATGTTCATAATGGAAAGTTAATCTTGAAAATACATGATGAGGAAGTTGTTTTTAAAATGCATGAGCTATGAGATATCCTCCTTCTAGTGATGACCAATGTTATTTCATGGATACTACTGATTTGAAGGTAAATCCATATTTATTTCAAGAGTTAAATGAAGAAGAATTGAAAGAGGAGGAAGATCTTGTGGAAGAATAGAATGAAGCTGAATTTGGATGCAAGAAGGTTTTGAACAGTAAGCAGATTGTTGAACCTTTACTAGAATACCAAGATCTCAAAACAACCAAGCTAAAAGAAATCCAACCTATTCTTGAACTCAAACCCTTACCAAATCATCTTGAATATGCATTTATTGATCCACCAAAAAGCCTTCCTGTTATCATTTAGTCTAACCTTTCCCTAGACCAAAAGCAAGAGTTACTTAACATCTTGCGAAAAAACAAGGAGGCCTTGGCTTGGAAAATTTCAGATATCAAGGGTATAAGCCATTCCATATGTGTTCACAAGATCTTGATGGAGGAGAACCACAAGCTGGTAGTACAATCTCAAAGAAGACTTAATCATAACATGATGGAGGTTGTGAAGAAGGAAGTGATTAAGTTGCTTGATGTAGGGATTATCTATCCCATTTTTTATAGTATTTAGATAAGTCATGTCTAAGTTGTTCCTAAGAAGGGTGGCACAATCGTGATTTAGAATGAGAAAGGAGAGCTTATTCTAACCAAAACTGTCATAGGTTGGAGGGTTTGTATTGATTATCGCAAACTTAATGACACAACAAGGAAGGATCATTTTCCCCTTCCTTTCATTGATAAGATTCTAGAAAGACTTTCTGGAAATCAATTCTATTATTTTCTTGATGGATATTCAGGTTACAACCAAATCACCATCCATTCACAAGACTAAGAGAAGACCACCTTCATGTTTCCTTATGGGACATATGCTTATATAAGAATGCCATTTGGTCTATGCAATGCTCCTACAACATTTTAGAGATGTATGACGGCCATTTTTCATGATATGAAAGAGAAAACTATAGAGATCTTAATGGATGATTTTTCTATTTTTGGGAAGACCTTCGAGGAGTGTCTCTAAATTCTCGAGGTTATTTTAACAAGATCTAGAGATACCAACCTTGTACTTAAATTGGGAGGAGTATCACTTCATGGTTAATGAAGGGATAGTACTCGGTCACAAAATCTCTACGAAAGTAATGGAGGTTGACAAGGCAAAGGTGGAAGTAGTTCAAAATCCGAATGCCCCAACTTTGGTGAAGGAAGTCAGAGGTTTTCTCGGCTATGCAGATTTCTATAGGAGATTCATCAAGGACTTCTCAAAGATAGAATAGCCTTTGATAAATTTACTCCACAAGGATGTTGATTTCAAATTTGATCAATATTGCATGAAAGCCTTCGAGGAGCTGAAGAAGAGATTAATCAATGCACCTATTGTGATTTCCCCAGACTAGACAAGCCCATTTGAGTTAATGTGTTGTGCAAGTGACACTTGAATTGGGGAAATCTTAGGCCAAAGAGTGGAGAAGCATTTCAAACCTATCTACTACGCAAGCAAGACCTTGGCTAATGCTCAACAAAATTACACAATCACTGAAAAGGAATTACTTGCTGTAGTTTATGCTTTTGATAAATTGCATTCTTATCTTGTTTTATCCAAGGTTACTATTTTCACTGACCATGCAGCCTTGAAGTACTTGTTGGCCAAGAAAGATGCCAAACCATATTTGATCCGATGGCTTTTATTACTTCAAGAATTTAACTTGGAAATCAAGGATAAGAAAGGTTGTGATAATATTATGGCAGACCACCTTTCAAGAATTCTAGGAGAAGAACTTCATGCTGAAAAGGTAATATTCGAGACCTTCCTTGATGAACAGTTTTATGCGGTAAGATCTTCCCCTTGGTGTGCTGATATTGCAAATTTCCTTACATGCAAGATTACACCAAGTTATATGACATATTTTCAAAAGAAGAGATTCTTTGCTGACCTTATATATTGTTTTTGGGAAGAACCTTTTTTATTTAATTTTTTTGAAAATCAAATAATTAGAAGATGTGTTTCCGAAGAATAGTTTGAGATAATCTTAAAAATGTGCCATTCTGCCGAAGTTGGAGGTCACTTTAGTGCAACCAGAATAGCTGCGAAGGTCATGGAGTGTGGTTTCTATTATCTAGCGATCTTCAAAGATAGTAATCAATTTGTTTCCCAATGCAATGAATGTCAAAGAACGGGGAATATTTCTGCCAAGAACTCCATGCCCTTGAATATATTGTTGTATGCGAGATCTTTGGTGTTTGGGGAATTGATTTCATGGGACCCTTCCCTGTTTCAAATGGAAACAATTATATCCTTTTAGCAGTTGACTTTGTGAGTAAGTGGGTTGAGGCTATTGCAAGCCTGACTAATGATGCAAAATGAGTGGTAAGATTTTTTAAGAAGATCTTTTCCAGGTTTGGTTGTTCTAGAGTTTTAATATGTGATCAAGGTACTCACTTCTGTAGCTATAGTTTTGAAAAGCTTCTATCTAAATGTGGAGTTGTACATAGGATTGCTACCCCTTATCACTCGCAAGTTAGTGGGCAAGCCGAGATCTCTAATAGGGAGATCAAGCGCATTCTTAAAAAACCCATTAGCAATTTTAAGAATGATTGGTCTAGCAAGCTAGACCAAGCCTTGTGGGCTTGTACGACAGCATTCAAAACCCTCATTAGCATGTCACCATTTCGGTTACTTTATGGGAAGTCTTGTCATCCTCCGATTGAGCTTGAATTTAAAGCTTTGTGGGCACTTACATTTTAAATTTTCACAGGACTAAAATGGGAGAGGCTAGGAAATTGCAGCTTAATGAACTTGAATAGTTTAGATTATTTAGCTTTGAGAATGCCATGCGGTATAAAGAAAAGACAAAAGCTTGGCATGATAAAAGGATTCAGGTTAAGGAGTTCTTCCTTGGTCAATAAGTTTTATTATTTAACTCTCATTTGAAGTTGTTTCTAGGAAAACTTTGCTCTAGATCGACAGGTTCATATTCAGTGGTGAAGGTCTTTCCCCATGGTACAGTAGAGATCACAAATAAAAAGGAGGAGACTTCAAGGTTAATGGGCAGAGATTGAAACCTTACCTTGCTATAGAATAACCTGAAGCCATGGAGGAGAAATTCCTCCTAGCACAACCCTGAGAAAGTTTTGTAGCTGTGCTTGCTTCACACACCAAGTGAAACATGTAGAACCCAAGTTAATAGTACTTCACAGTACTTAAAACATTTTGGAAAAAATAAATTGACTAGGATAGTGAAATTAATTGAGTACTAAGTATACTCTTAATTAATGAAGTTTACTCGATCGAGTTTGTTAAGGGAAAACAACTTAGTTTATTGAGTAATTAATTAAGTTATGACTTAGAGTAAGAAAAGCTGAGTTGAGCTGGGTATTACATAGTTTATAAGATAATTACTTAGTTGTGCTAAGTTAGCTTTTTGTAAGAAAAGCTGTATATCCTTGACACTTAGCGAGATATTTGACACTTGTGCTACTAACGATTTTTATGAGAAATGGAATATTCCTTTAATGCTTTTTAGGAGAAAAATCACTAAAACTAAAGAAGATATTCCAATGGTCCTCACAATCAAAAGGTGTTAGTACAGAATGTTGGAGATTCCTCACTAAAGTCCAAGATAAAAGAAATCCTCTGACATGCACATTTTCTCAATGTCCCCGCACACCTATGCAACATTAGCAAGTCAATGAATGATAGAATTCCACATTGCATCTCGTGCGCTTCTCTGTCAAAACAGATTGCTTGACGATAAATGAGTATTTGATGCTTTGGATTAACGGATTAATCTCATGCTTCAATGTTCGAAACCTTTGTCTCTAAACGTCCTAGAATTTATCTCCAACGGGAAAACTCAAAAGATTTGAAGAGAAGAGATATTGAAGAGAAGTTAATATGAGAAGTTTACAAAGGCTAATTCTGAGACCTTTAACTATAAATAGAAGATTGGAGCAGATGTTTAAGCTCGGTGAATCACCTCGAATTTTTATAAGAGCTAAAACTCTGTCCAATTACTCCCAGTTTCAAGAAATTCCAAATCAAGCAATCAGCAAAATATTAATTTCCAATTCTATTTGTAATAGAGAGAGAATAGCACTTTAGATTTAACATTGTAAAGGATTCAACATTTTATAAGTTGAAATCCTCCGTTCGCAATTTCTTTTAGAAATCTGAGTGATAGTTTGGGAAGGGTACCCAAACTGTGGATTGAGTGATTGTTAGAAAGGAAGGTACTTTTTTTAATCATGTCTGCTTGCTATAAAGGCTTCTCTACCTAAAGAAGGAATGAAATCACTAGAGGATTAAAGCTTGGAAAGGAATACAGGGATTGGAGGTAGGCTAGGGGCCAAACCAGGATAAAATCTTAGGTGTTGAAATTCTAACCTTATTTATTTGCCTTTATCGTGTTTATCTCATTCACCATTCTATCTTTGTTATTTGTCTTACTTGAAAAACCAATCCGAGCTGAGTAAAGTACTCAGCAAGAGATTGAACATAAACTATGCCATCAAAGCTGAGCAATTTATAGATTTTAGACCCAGCTCAGCACGCATCTAAAAACTTAAACTGGTAAAATATTTTTATAAACTCAAAAAGAAACCAAGAACTACATTCACCCCCTCTCCTGTTTATTTAAGCCATTTAAGACCAACAACTGATATCAAAGTAGTGATTAGCTTATAAACTAATCGTCTTTGAGTTAAAGATCCATAAATGGCTTATAATAGGTACAATTCCGGCTCAGGATAGAAGTGTTCTTGAAGGAGGGAATGTCTATAACTAGGTCACCATTGTTCGAAGGTAATCATTACACATTTTGGAAAAATCACATGAAAAAATTTATTTAATCTCAAAGCATGCAAGCATGGCTCACTATTGAGCTTGGCCCGCGAATTCCTACTATGGTAAGGAATGGGGAATGTGTTTCAATCAATTTGACTTAAGGCTTTTCAAAGAGAATACCACAACCATCAATTACTTACACTGTGAGTTAGATCTTACAGAATTCAACAGGGTCTCAGGTTGCGAGACAACGCAGGAAATCTAGAAGAAGCTGGCCATTACTTACGAGGGGACTGACAAGGTCAAAGAGTCGAAGATCAATCTCATGCTGAGGGAGTATGAGATGTTATAGATGGGTGCTAGCGATGGTATTCAAGCCATGAATAATAGGTTGATTAACATTATTAATGAACTAAAGAGATTAGGCAAAGAATTCACCAAGGAGGAGTTGGTGAAGAAGATTCTCCGCTATAAGCGAGCGATCCTTTTGACGGGCTACGAAGCCGGGCCGGAGCGGAATTTGTTAAAATATACATTTGAATTAAAATAGACTATTTGATGAAAGTTAAACTGAGTTAGAAGATGCGTTTAAAATATACAGGAGTCCCCACCTGGTTCAGCTCTACAGGAAAATTGCGGTATAAATGAATCCTAAGTATGACTACTACACCCTTTAAATCAGAGATTCTCGTCCGAACAAATAACTTATTCCATGGTTTATTTCAAAAGTAACTTCAATCATATCATATTCGTTTAGTTCTAAGCCTATTTCGTTATCAATCCTACATAATTCTACATGCTAGTACATTTCAAATAAATTACAACCATTCATCAAAACAAAAGAAAAATAAATTCCGTAGAGACATTTACCTCATTCTTCATTGTTGTGACATTGTCTCTCTTTCTATTGTATCCTATTAACGGTACTAAGTTACCTTCCTTTTTTACCTGCTACTTGTGAAGTGATGCATGCGAGTGCATGTAAATCAATATGCATATTGTCTTCTTGATATGTGAAATTATTATGCAATAGTGCATCATGATTCATGAAAGATGTGCAGTTTTGCTTCCATCGTGTTCTTGGTGTGTCCTTGATGTTCTCTGTGTTGCATGAAAGTAAGGATAGTGATGAATTTTTTCCTTAACTTTTGCCTAAGCTGCCCTTTTGGGTTTTCAACCTAGCAGGCATTGCCCTAATTTTTTCCTAGGTAATCCTTTTTAGATTTTCAACCTAGTGAAAATTTTTTTTCTCTTTATTAATTTTCATTCTTTTCTTTGCAAAGCCAAGGAGAATGCAAGGTCAGTGTGCATCATGATTACATGTAGCATACCCTTTTAGCTAGCTAATCTAATTCTCAACAAAGGTAACAAAAGGGATAAGAACATGGCTTAAGTCAGATGCATATGCACTTTCTAAAGTCTGTATCATACAAAAATCCACACTTGATTTAAACAACATCATCTCTCAACTAATTTACTACAAAGGCTTATTTGAGAATTTCCATGTATAATGATTCTGAACATGCACGAAAATCACCATAAAGCACTTTTATTCCAAACTCAGTATTTCATTGTTGAAATCAAGTGTCAAATACATATGAAAACTGACTAAAGTGGTATACATCTCACAGGATTAGCCAACAGCTGGCGTTAAGCAATCCGATTGGATTTTCTGATTGACTAAGTCACTCTAACTTAATTTTTGCCTAGGTAGCCCTTTCGGGTTTTTAACCTAGCAGACCTTTTTTTTATTTTTTTGTTGTCATTACTTTTTATTGAAACACCTTTACAAGTTTTCAATTCAGCAGGCTTATTATTTTTTTTATTTTTTGATTTTTTGATATTTTTATTCTTTTTTACACATGATAGCATATAAGGTGATCCCGGTTTACGGGGTTTGTGAATTCATTTCCATCCAAATCCATGATTTTCAAACCACCTTAAGATAGAATCTTCTTTACCACATAAGGTCCTTCCCACTTTAGCTTGAACTTTCTTCGAACATTGACATGAGAGGGTTTAAGTTGCTTCAAAACCATCTCTCCCACCTTTAACTATTGCTTAGGATGGTGAACTCGTAGATTATAAGCTCTTGCCATGTGACATTGGTAAATTTGAAGATGATAAAGGCTTTGACTCGCTTTTCGTCTACTGCTGCTAATTATTCATACCTTGCTTGAGTCCACTCAGTCTCTAATAGTTTTTATTCTAATGCAACTCTTAATGACCTTACTTCCATCTCAACTAGAAGAACTACCTCCATACCATAGACCAACAAGAATGGAGTTTAACCTGTTGATGTTTAAATGTTGGTTCTACACCCCCAAAGCGCTTGCGAAAGCTTGTTAGCCCAATCTTTGTAAGTAGATACCATCTTAGCGAGGATATTCTTTAATGACTTATTTGCTGCTTCAACAGCTCCATTAGCTTGAGTACGATATGGCAAAGACTTGTGATGCTCAATCCCATATTATGCTAGGAGAGCCATTGTTGCCCCTTGGAACTGCATTCCATTTTCTGATACTATATGATGAGGTAACCCATATCTAGCAAAGATATTCCTCTTGATAAACTTAGCCATTTTTACTGATGACACGGTAGCGAAAGATTATGCTTCAACCGACTTGGAAAAATAATCCACTGCTACAACGATGAATTGTGCCGTTTGACGCCATCGGTTTTATTTTCCCAATCAAGTCAACTCCCCATGCTGAAAAATGCAAGGTGGTTGTAAGGTTTTGAAGCTCCATCGAGGGCAAGTGGTTTATATCTCTGTAAATTTGGCACTCATGACACTTTTTCACTTCCTCTACATAGTCTGCTTGCATTGTTGTCTAAAAATACCCCGGCCTTAGAATTTTCCGAGATAGAGCCATCCCATTCATATGTGGTCCATAAGATCTTGCATGCAGCTTTTGTATCACCACTTTTGGTTCATGTTCTGATAAGCTCTTTAGTAGTAACCCATCTGCAGTCCTCTTAAACAACTCATCTTCAAATATCATGAATTGACTAGAAATATACCTTAGTGATAACTTCTCGGCTTCACTCGAACCATCAGGATATGCCCCTCGATTCAGGTATTGAAAGATGTCATAGTACCAAGGCTTGTTATCAACTATCGAAACTATCACTTCATCACTAAGATAGCTTGGAACTCGAGAAGTGGTAAGTAAGATCAGTTGAATCGGAGCTTTATCTGGACCTTCCCACATTGAAAACAAAGTAACCAATGCATCTGCCATTTGGTTATCATACCATGGAACATGTTTAAATTCAAAACTCCCAAATATCGTGCTACAATAGAGTAAAAGATCCAAATATGGCCTTAACGAATCTTCCTTCAAATCCCACTATCCTTGTATAGGATGTATGACTAGTAGAGAATCTCCGATGATGGTTACATTATTAGCCCCCATGGAAATCAAGGCTTCCATCCCATACAAACAAGCTTCGTATTCTACTGCGTAATTGGTGACTATAAATTAAAGACGCTTGGAGAGTTGGGTAAGTTTCCCTTCCAGTGTTGCAATAAGGAACCCTATACCTTCCCCCTTCTTGTTTACTTCTCTATCAAAGAACATGATCCACTTCTGCACACAAACTGTAACCAATTGCTCATCCGAGAACTGTAGATCTTCTTCATAATCTAGCTTGAGAGGATGGTTTGCTAAGAACTCCGCTATTGCTCTACCTTTTATAAATTGCTTAGTAACATACTCAATGTCAAATTTTGAGAGTAGTAAGAGCCATCTTGAAAGCTTCCCCACCAGCATAGGAGTTCCATACAAGTACTTTAAAGGATCCATTTTAGATACTACCTGAATCTTGAAAATAGTGTCTTAACTTCTTTATGAGTAGAACCATTGATGCATAAATTTTCTCCACAGTTGAGTACCAAGTTTCATAGTCAACAAACTGTTTCCTGAGTTAGTACATCGGGTACTCCTTCCTACCTTCTCTCTCTTGATCTAACATGGCACCAATTGAGTTGTTTTCCAATGCCAAATACAAAATTAAAGGTTTATACATCATACGCGGTTTCAGAATTGGAGTATTGGTAAGATAGGCCTTAATTTTGTTGAATGCTTCCTAGCATTGGTTGGTCCAAGTGAACGATTGGTTTTTTCTCAGAAACTTGAATATTGGCTCGCAAACTGTTGTTAACTTTGCTGCAAATCAACTGACATACTGTAGGGAAGCAAAAAATGCTTTGATATCTTTTTCTATCTTTGGCGGTGGTATGTTGAAGATGGCTTTTTCTTTGTCTGGATCCATCTCAATACCCTTTTCACTAATCATGTGCCCAAGTAGCTTCCCCTGCTATGACTCCAAATGCACACTTCTTCGGATTGAGACTCAATTTATATGACTCTATGAGTGTTAAAAATCTATCCAAGATAGCAGGGTGCTCATCTCGGGTCATTGACTGAACAAGCATATTATCGTTATAAACTTCAACCTCTTATGGATCATATCATGAAAGATAGTAGTGACAGCCCTTTGATATGTAGCACCATCATTTTTCAATGCAAACGACATCACTTGGTAATAAAATGTGCCCATTTTGTCAATAACGTTCATAAGGATTTGATTGTACCCTAAAAATCCACCCATGAAAGAGTATATAGCTTCCTTGGCTGCACTGTCTACAAGGACATCAATGTGTGGTAGCGGGAAATTGTCTTTTTTTGTAGCTTTATTCAAGTCACGATAATCAACAGACTCTTACCCTGCCATCCTATTTTGGAACAGGAATGACATTGGCTACTGTTCGCCACTTTTCTACTGATAAGTTTAATCAATAATGGTTCCAAAATCTCATGAACCGTTGGCTATTAACTGCGCCAAAAACTTGTTCACAAATAAATGTAGGTGTTATCAATACCTCTTATCACATAGAAAAATGATGATAACTGCAAGTATACAATTGCGATGTAGTTTTAAAAGATATCGAACCCATAGGGAAGGAACCAGGTCTAAAGATATGGAAGGGAAAGATAAAAATGAGGAAATAAAAATAGAATTAATATTTTTGAGTAGGAAGATTAGAACGAATAGTTGAGAAAATATAGATGTGGAAGATTAGAAACTCTAAGCGTAGAGATTTTTCATTACGAACAAGTATACCAGAGAAAACATGCA
>CATIWQ010661446.1:0-13282 GCA_949673415.1 Euphorbia schlechtendalii
TTAAATAAATTTACGTATTATAATTCTTTTTATTATTAATGGTATTAAAATTGTTTTATTAATTATTTTATATAGGTAGTTATTAATAATATTATTTGTAATGATTATTAATAATTTATTTATTTTTATATTTAATGGGTTTTACTATTATTTTAATAGTTAATATATTTATTATTAAGTTCAATTAAGTTCAGGTTCATTAAATTCAGTTCAGTTCAGTTCAGGTCCATTAAGTTCAGTTCAATTCAGTTCAGTTCAGGTTTTAGAAGTTGAAGAAAACATGGCCTAAATTAGAAAGCCAACAACCTATAAAATGTTTATAGCTTAATAATCAATTTACTAATTAATTACTAATCAAATATGTCCAGCCCATCATAACACATTAATATAATACTATATTTACAATAGTTTATTTTGACTAGTGCTATTTGATTATGATCAGATCAAGATCGATAATTTAGGATATTTTAAAAGGTGGGTCTTCGTTATTTCTTATGGGTGTATCATAAGTATCAATGTCAGTTAATTATAGTTTATTGTATTAAATATTAATAATACGAGACATAATAATCCAAATTAAGGTGGTCGAGTTTGAATGTATCAACTGGTTGGACCACTCGTGCATTTCCGAGTTGGGCTCTATTCTTTTCAATTTATTCAATAGTCCATTCAGTTCAGTTCAGTTCAGTTCAGTTCAGTTCAGTTTCAGTTAAGTTTCAGTTCAGTTTCAGTTTCAGTTTATCTATTATTGTAAATATTATTAAAGTAATTATAAATATATATATTATTAGAATGAGAAAATAAAATAAAAATATTAATAATAAATAAAATAAATAATAAGTAATAAAAATTATTTAAGAATATTATTAATAATATGTTAAAATTTGAATATTTATTATCGTTAATAACGAATAACTTTGCTTATTAACAAATAAATAGATAAAATAATTAATTTATAAAGTATTAAAAAAAAGCATACATATTACAATATAATTGAGAAATATTATAATATTATAATTCACGGTTAGGTTAATTTTTCTAATTCAATCTACGTTCATGTTATTATTTTCACTATCCTAATTGACATGTTGGATATTACTTTGGATTATCTCCCAAATTTGTTATACAATAGAATTCACACTACTAACAATATAATTGAGAAATATTACAATATTATAATACATGGTTAGATTAATTTTTCTAATTCAGTCTATGTTGTCATTTTCACTATTCTCATCGACATGTTAGCTATTACTTTGGTTCATCTCCCAAATTTGTTGTACACTAGAATTCCAAACTACTAACTTAATTATTTTTTTCATTTTGTATTATTTTTAATTAAACTACATTTGTCCCAAAATAATTTTACAAAGTGTGGTTTTTGTTAATACTAAAAAAGCTAAGGATCCAACAAAATATCATAATAAAATTAATGAAACAACAATATAATATTATATAGTTAAAAGGTAACGTTGTTATTATTGATATAAATAATTATTATTCAATTAAGTTTCAGTATTTTCAATTTCAGAATAATAAGTTTCAGTTCAGTTTCAGTGATCAGTTTCAGTTGAAAAGAACAAAGCCTTGGTATAGTTCAATTATTTCGAATTTCATCAATTAATCAACTAAGAAATTTAATTATTTTAATTAATTTTGAGAAAACAAATTACATATGAATGTATTCCATTAAACAAAAACAAGTTTAGCTTACGTGAAGTTATGGCGACGGCTAGGGTTTCGGAAAATGGAGGCGTGGGAATCACGAAAACTTTGGAGCATCAACCACCGTGGCCGGGAAATTCGAGTGCAGAGATAGGTTCGCAACATGGGGATGAAAACCTAGAGCCGCAGGCATCGAAAGAGTAGAAAGGGGAAGAGGGGAGCCCGAGGTACTATAGAACAGAAAACATGTCTTTTAGGGATTCGTTACTTCAATCCCAAAAAGGTGGGAATATTGTTCATTAAGATGAGGATATTGTCCTTCTTGATGAGGATGTAATTATTGATCGTAAGGAGGACATTGTTGCTTTTAACTTTTCTGATAGTCCATAATGCAATAGCAGAGAACATGAGAAACACAGCGTTTGTTAGGGTTCTGGAGAGGGCTGTAGGATATCGAACTCTACATGCTCAATTAATAAAACTATGGAAAATGATTGGAGTTTTTTCAATGGTCGATGTTGGTTTGAATTTCTATATGGTGAGATTTGGATGCAAAGAAGACGTAGTGAGAGCAGTTATGGGATGTCCTTGGATGGTTTTTGGCTATTATCTTGTAGTTAAACCATGGACTCCAGACTTTGAACCATCTAAGGCCAATATTGAATCTCTGGTAGCTTGGATATGTTTGCCAAACCTTCTTGTGCACTACTATATGCATAGTATTAGGGGAAGTGATGAAGATAGATCGCAATACAGAGATGAGTGCGAGGGGGAAATATGCGAGGATAGCTGTTAATCTTGATCTGCGTAAACCTCTAAGCTCAAAACTTGTGATTGAAGGGAGAGTGCAACATGTTGAGTATGAAGGCCTTCCGACCATTTATTTCTCATGTGGGCTATATGGCCACTTGAAAGAACATTGTGGGGAGAGAGTCCCATACCAAGGAGGAGATAATAGCAACCATCAGAAAGATGTGACGATGGCAGATGGTTCAGGAGATGGTGGTAAGCATGGGAAAGATTGCGGTGGAGACACCTTTGGTCCATGGATGCAGGTTTATAGTTAGGGGATTAAAAAGAAGTTAGTGAATAATATCAAAAGGCCACTCAATCAAAATAAAAAAAGAGAAGTGGGAATTAAAGCTATTTCCCATAATATGGGAGGTTCGAGATTTCAGGCACTAGCGGAAGAGGTGATAATTATGAAGGAGGTGAACCTAGAGGAGAATACTGTTGACATGGAGATAAGGGTGGACAGTGACCCAGTGCTGAGAAAGGAAATAGGGAGGAAGTCGGTAGATGAGAACGTTTCGGGCGAGGGGGTTAGAGAAAGGCAGAAAAAGTATGTATCCCGGAGTACAGGAGGGAAGGCTACAAGCAAGGCTGATAAAAGGAATGCTGAGATTGTTAATAATAAATTCGCAACGAGATTGAAGACGGTTCTTAATGATGAAATCAACTATTCTATTCTGGAGGAAGATAACGTAGAGCCAAGACTAACTGGAGAAGGCAGCAGTGCTACACCAAAAGGGGGAAATCGAGTTGTAGTCACGGAGGTTTTGAATCAGACTTTCAGGTTGAATGGTGAAAATCACGCAATAGCTATCTTAGGGAATGCAGATAATGGGTCTATCCAGTTTTGCTCTCAAGGAAAGGCTCCCATTCCAATTCTTGCGGAATCAAATACTAATATGGAAAAAACTGGCCCAGACTTAAAGTGGAAGGGTACGATGGGTATAGCTCTAAGTAATAAAGCTAAGAATGTCAAGTTAAATAGGAAAACCCTCAGAAACTTATTCGAGGAGAAGGAAAATAATTTGTTTGAAGGTGAGAGTTTTGAGTCAGATTTTGACATTTTAAATATCTCAAGCCACTCTCAAGTATAGATGTAAGCTAGTTTTGTATCTTTCCAAATTCTCCATGAATTTAGATTTATTAGTTTAGAATATACAAGGTGCTGGTGGTGAGGATACGAGACGTATCTTGTTAGACTTGATTGATAGACACAAATCGTCTATGTGTTTCTACTTGAGCCTCGAATTAGTGAGGGAGTGGCTAATCGAGTTATTAGTAGATCAAGATTTGATTATTCTCATAGAGTGGAAGTTAATGGTTTTGCAGAAGGTATTTGGATCTTATGGAAGAGAGAGGTGAGTATTGATATCATTGAGAATGATACACAATTTATCCACATGCATGTTATGAAAGGGGATGAGGAGATGGGCTTCTTCACGGTGGTGTATGGTAGCCCCCAAAGAATGGCTAGACGGGCTCTATGGAATGGGTTGGATAAAATCGCGGATTCGATGAGAGGGAGATGGATTATGGCTGGTGATTTTAATTCGATCTTATCAAAATCAAAGTGCAGTGGGGGAAGTAATAGGAGGGTGAGAACTTGTAGGGATTTTACAAAGTTCATTAACGATTTTGGAATCCTTGATCTGGGTTTTATAAGAACCAAATTCACGTGGAGAAGAGGATTGCTTTTTGAAAGGCTAGACCATGCCATTTGCAATGAGTAGTGGGCTATGGAGTTTGATAGAACTAGAGTGCATCATTTGGAAAGAATGGGATTCGACCACTGTCCTCTTTTAATTTCGATCAGGGAGAGTTCTTTCGTTCTTAGTGGTTATAAACCGTTCCGGTTTTTTAGAATGTGGTTAGGATACGAGGGAATAAAGGATATAATAACTAGTCATTGGAAGATGAACAACTCAGTGGAGGGAAATATTGAGAGATTATCAACAGCCTTGATAGATTGGAATAAGAAAGTCTTCAGGAACATCTTTTACAGGAAGCGAAGGTTGGAGAAGAGAATTCATGGAGTTCAACAAGCTTTAGAGGGCAGGGTTTTCAGAATATCTCTTGAATCTTGAAAGGGAGCTTATCAAAGAATGGGAAACCGTACTTTTGCAAGAGGAAAGTCTGTGGCATTAAAAATCGAGAAGGGACTGGATGTAACTTGGGGACCGCAACAAAAAATACTTTCATAATTCGGTATTTGCTAGAACAAGGAAAAACTTGATTGATGGAATTTACCTGGAGGATGATAATTGGAGTACCTCTGAGGCTGAAATTAAGCTTGGGGCAGTTCAATGCTTCCAACTTTTATACTCAAAAGATAATGTTGAAGTTGATTCTAATACTGAGGGTATGTTAATGGGGAGTTTCTGAGATTGTTGCCGGAGACAATTGATAGGCTGAATGAGGATGTGTCGAATGACGAGATCATGATGGCTTTGTTTCAGATGAGCCCTTGGAAAGCACCCAGAGTTGATGGATTTCAAGCGGGCTTTTATCAGAATTTTTGGAGTGAGATTGGGCCCAATGTTTGTGAATTCATTAAGAACATCTTCAAAGGAGGGGAGATGGAAGATTGGGTGAATCGTACCTTAATCATGCTCATCCCGAAGAAAGATAATCCACAACGATTTTCTGAACTTTGGCCAATTAGTTTATGTAACGTCCTATACAAACTGGTGACCAAAGTGATTGCAAATTGGCTCAAGGATCCGATGGCTTAAGTAGTTCTCCCGAACCAAACAAGTTTTATCCCCGGAAGGTACATTACAGACAATATTATGATTGCACAAGAGATTATGCATTCAATGAAGAACTTCAAGGGGAGAGCTAAGTGGATGGCCATGAAAATTGATTTAGAAAAAACCTATGATAGGCTTGATTGGGACTTTATCGAGAACACCCTGGTGGATGTAGGTCTTCCATACCTTTTGATTAAAGTGATCATGAAGTGTATCAGTGGGGCATCTATGCAAATTCTATGGAATGGCTCACCTACAATAAGCTTTCGCCCATCTCATGGTATTCGGCAAGGGGATCCACTGTCCCCCTACATTTTTGTTTTATGTATGGAACGGTTAGCTCATGGAATTGGGAAGGAGATCACTGATGGAAGGTGGAAGTCTATAAAACTCAGCCGAGGGAGTCCTCCGATTTCTCACTTATTCTTTGCCGATGACTTACTTTTGTTTGCTGAAGCTTCAATAGTCCAGGCTGAGCATGTGAAGCTCACCCTTGATTTTTTTTATCAACATTCTGATGCAAAGGTCAGTGAGTTAAAATCAAGTGTAGTTTTTTCTTCCAATGTTCCGCGCTCAAGCTGTCGTCAAATAGCCTCTTCCTTGAAATTCCATTTATCGGACAATTTAGGAAAGTATTTGGGAGTACCCCTTCTTAGTAACCGAGGTAATAATGCGTACATTATTGACAAAATCCGAGCTAGACTAAATGGCTTCTCAACACGTCACCTGTCCATGGCCGGGAGAATTACTTTGGCCAAATCAGTCCTATCTTCTATCCCTTATTATGTCCTGCAACCGGTGAAGTTACCAGCCTCAATTTGCAATAAAATTGAAGCTATTATTCGAAGATTTGTGTGGGGTGGTTTAAATAGTGGTCGAAAGATACATTTGGTTAACTGGGCAGAGCTGTGCAAACCGTTGTATGAGGACAGGTTAGGGATAAGAACTTCGTTGATTAAGAATAAAGCTTTCCTCATGAAAGCTGGCTTTTCCTTGATATCTCAAAGCTACTCCTTATGGGTCAAAGTTCTTCTCGGAAAATACAAAGTCTCGAGTTTTATCAAAGTAAGAATCAGGCTGGGATAACTTGTTTCTAGTTTTTGGAGAGCTGTAGTCCAAGCTAAAGAAGATGTTCTGATGGGGACCAAGAAGAAAATGGTGAAAGGAGACGGGGTTCGCTTCTAGATGGACTCTTGGGTTGGAGATTTGGGACTGTTAAGTAATCTTGCTTATACTGTACTAACTGAGGAGGAGAAAGCCTTATATGTCAAGGACTTGGTAGATGCGAATGGGAGTTGTAAGTGGAATGAGCTTCAAGGAATATTGCCTACTTCATGTCTCCTTAAAATAGTTTCTCACAAAATCCATCCCGAGCTGGGAAACGATTATCGATGTTACTGGAATGGTACGTCCAATGGTTTGTTTTCTATTAAATTGGCTTATGCATAGTTGTTGGGGGTTGATGGAGACCATATGTCAAGATCTTGGAAATGTGCTTGGAAGTGGAAAGGTCCGGAGAGGGTGAAAACTTTCCTCTAGCTGTGTCTTCACAATTGGTTATTAACCAATGTTGAGTGTAGATGAAGGCATCTGGTGGATGAGGCAATTTGTGTTCGTTGTAATCTAGCGGAGGAGGGTATGGATCAGGTGCTTAGGAAATGTTACTTTGCTCTGGCTATTTGGCGAGGAGTGGTGAGAAATGCTAATTTTGAGGAGATGATTAGTGGGCTTGTTTGTGACTGGATTTGTAGAAACTTGGCCATGAATAATTACATGGGCCATGAGGATTGGGGGCATGTTTTTAGCGTGACTTGCTGGTTCATATGGAAGTACAGAAACCTCCTCATTTTTGAAAATGTTGAAGGTGAGGTGGTGCATATTTATTCCAAGATTGAAGGGTTTTGTGTGGCTTGGAATAGCAGGTGTGCTTTGATGGATGGTGTTATTGACAGACAGAGTAGGTAATGGAGACTGATTTCTTGGTGGCCGCCGAATGGGGAGTGGGTTAAGTTGAATTCTGATGGATCGGTAAGGGGATGCAATTTTCCAGCTTCGGTAGGAGGCTTGATAAGAGGGTATGATGGGAGTTGGATTGTTGGATATGGGAGAAATATTGGTGTATGTTCCATTTCCCGTGCGGAACTATGGGGGATTTACGATGGCTTAAGTTTCGCTTGGGATTGCGGCTTTAGGAGAGTCATTGTTGAGGTGGATAACAAGTTTGCCTATGATGAAATCCAAAAGAATGCTCCTGCAGTTAATGACTGCTATACTCTCATCATGGGTATTAAAGATCTCTTGGAGAGGGATTGGATCGTGGCCTTTCAACATGTGTACCGGGAAGCAAATCGAAGTGCGGATCAAATCGCTTGCATTGCTGCAGACCTCCCAATTGCATTTCACGTATTCGATGTTCCAGTTTCAAATATGCTTGAATTTGTTTTCCAAGATATTGCTGGGGTTTCCTTTCCTAGGCTAGCTCTTGTTTAGTTTTTTTCTCTTCTTTTTAGCTTAGCAAAAAAATAGGAAATAATACGAGATATGTTGTTTTAATTCAGTTAGCAATACAAGATGGCAATGCAATTAGGTAGGGATGAAGGTATTGCTTTTCCCATCTCCATTCCCATTAAAGTTTTTGGGAAAAAATATTCTCTATTTCCACATCCATTAAGGATTCGGAGATAATTTTTCCTCCATCTACTCCATTAAATATTCTCCATTTCCCCGTTAAAATAAAAAATATATAAATATTTTCAAAGTTTCATACAACAAAAACTTTGAATCGCTACTTAAAAATATTATTTGATCAAATTGTTTCAATGTTTAATGCTAAATAAATTGAAGTCTTAATATATAATTTAAAATCTATCACATTACATAATAAATCTTAAGAAAATAAACATCAAACTTGAGATGCAATGTTTAACATTCAAAATAAGAGTATAGATAAAAATATTAAAATCAATAATATTTGGTTCAATTCCACGTTGTTCTTTCATTTATGTACATAACCTTTAGGGTTGCAAGGTTTGTAAAATTTAAAAAAAAAACTTGGAATAAGTCCATATTCATATCTCATATAATATAAACTATAATTTTTATAAAATATAGAAAATATTTGGAGGTTTCGGAAATAATTTGATAAATATTTGAGAATATTTCAATGAAGGTGTATCAGTGTCGGGTTCGGGAATTTATCGGATTGGGGAGTGCATTCCCCATCTCCATATCCATTAAGGTTTCGGGGTACGAAAAATTCTCCACTCCCTACCCGTTAAGAATTTTTATCGGGGATTCCCCATCCTTATCAGAGCCGTTTTCCATCGGATTTGGAGATTTGAAACCATATTTTCATCCCAGCAATTACGAGGTGAAAAGCCTAAATCACAACTACATTCATAGCAGTTTATCGTTATAGTAGGGGTGCGCTTATATAATATAATGGAATATAACATGTATTTCTTTAGATGTTTTTTAAAAATTTATGAATTTATTATTAATTCTATTCCATTAGACAAATCAAATGTGTGATTTATTAAGCATAAGGTTTACAGCATATGCACAGATTGAAGTTTGTTTTCTTTAAGATATCTGCCATGACACCATGTCAATCAACAATTGGAATTTAGAACTTGATTAACTTAATAAATTAAAGTTGTTTATAATGTAATATTCCATATCACATCATTTGTTGGAATAACTAAGTTAGGTAGGAATAATTAATATGACTCTATTCTGAATAAACCATAAGTATCTTAAATTTGCTCACTTTTTTAAGGATAAGACCAACAATGCTGCCTTTGTATTATAATTCTACCTTATGTGTAATTTCCAATTAAAAGAAACTGACTTAGTTAGGTGTGTGCTAACAAATTATTTTATGTAAACACATATACTTATACTTTCATTTAGTTTAATCATGGTTACTCTATTTTTTAACAAAACAGTATTATTTTATCTTCATCACTACATGATCAATGATATGAAGTTTAATACATTGATTAAATAGAACATATTAATAATTATTTTATAAGCAGTTTTTTAATCTTTTAAGTTTCATAAAATGTATTCATTATTTTTTTGCTGGGGTATATGTAAATATTGATAAAGAAGATAAGAATTACTTCATAGACACAAAGTCGGATGTTGATATGAGAATTATTATATATCACTAATTAAAATATTTTTTAGAGGGCTAAATATTATTCCATCTAATATTTTATTACATTTCAAAGTCAAATGTAACAAGATGAAACTAAATAAACAAGATTAAGAAAATAAAAATCTATTACTTTGTGGAATTAATTGTTGGAGAAGAAAGGAATATAACGAATAAAATTAAAAGGCTGCTGCGTAGTATAGTATAGCTTAGCATTCATGCAGAGTCTAAATTTTTGTCAAAGAACGGTGTCGTTTTGCTAGGATTTGGATTCTTGTATTGAATATAATAAAATTAGGGTAAGAATCGGAGGCTCCTATTGTCCCCCTACACATTTTTTAATTGGACAAATGTGTATTTGTGAATATTTCAGTGTATTCAAATGTTTTACATAAGAATAATTCTATTCATTTTCAATAATAAAAACAAATTTTTTACTTTTAACAATTTAAGATCTTATAACGATTTCATTTGTAGTGAGTTATATATATATAATTTTAACATAACTTATTTTACTCATGCACAGGATTGGTCCAACTACAATAGTTTGAGGTAAACTTTAAAAGAAGTTAGGTATTCTAGTATGACATGTGTCATTCATCTAAATCAGGATATTTTATAATACCCCGATTCCATGTAAAAAAATCCATAATTTGAAAGTTAAAATGATACTTATTTTTTTATAAATGCATGTTGTGAATTGACATGATCTAAAGTTAAAACTTAGAACTTAGAACTAATTCTTTAATATTGCGAAACGATTAGATATAAAATATATAATTAGTTGCGTATTTTGGCTCTGTTGGAAGTTTTCTATTTTTAAAAATGTGAAATACAAAAACTATGTAATTTTGTGGTGTCAAATATATCAGAAACAGCCAAATATATAATATATTCATATTAAAAATATTATATTTGTTGGTCTTTACTATAATGATATACTATTCATTTGTGACGTTTTGTTTGTTTTGTCTCTCAATAGCATGGGATGATTTTCAAGTCAAATGTCAAGTGATATCTGTGAAATAAAAGACATTTAAATCTTCGAGATATTCGAAATTCAATCAAGGGTTTATTGAGTAAATACCAAATAATAACTACCAAATCTTAATCCCAATATTCAAAAGGGTAAACTTCAAGAAAATAACATGTCATTTGAGTCATTTAGTTCCAAAAAGAGGATTGTGATTAAGTTCCATTTGCAAATAAAGGACTTTTACTAACACCGTCAAACCTAGTGATGTGGTAAAGGTTAATTTCTGAAAAACCTAATTTTTTTCGTCTTCAAAATCTTACAAACCATCATCCCAAATTTATCCATTTAAAAGAAATCCAACACAATCCAAATCCCAGCATTTACATCAGAGATCGGAAGATTTTATTGGCAAAGTTGAAACTTTACAAGGCGAAGGAGATGTTGGCACCATTTTTAAACTAAAAGGCTTTCAAGAGAACTTCCAAATCTCTGACCCGAGAACTAATCTGAGTTCGAAAATTACCGCCGGATCTCCGCCTGAAGACTGGAAAAACTGGCAGAGCAGGCCGAGCATTACGAGGAAATGGTTCAATTCATGGAGAAGGAGAGCTCATCGTCTTCTCCACTACGGAATCCGAAGAGCTCACTGTTGCTGAAGGAGAGCCGAAGCAACGCCGACCACGTCGCTGCGATCAAGATCTACAAGTTTAAGATCGAGAGCGAACTTTCTGAGATCTACGACGGGATCTTGAAGATCTTGGACGAGAAGCTTGTTCCAGTAATATATCGATAACTCATTTCCCTTTTCCCTTTTCGACTACACAGTTGAGCAATCTTTCTAAGCAATTTCCTTTATATTCATTAATTGATACCAGAAGAACCTTCTCTCTTTCAGCTTTTGATACTGTTATACATTAATCTATGTTGTCAATTTCAATAAGTTGCAGTATACCATTTGAAATTGTACAAGATTCTAATTTGCAATGAACTTACCAACCTTGAATTGTTTTTAGGAATTTGAAAATAATTTATTACTGTAACTTCGGTTTGAGCTTTGTATCTTTTTTAAATTTTCTGATATATTAGATTTGAAAATTCTTTATGGGTTTCAGTTTTGATTTGAAAATTCTTGCTGAGAATTATTGAAATGCATGATGTTAGAGTTTTTTAGGTTTTGAGTTGCTAGGATTCTAGAGAAGGAGAAGAAGATAAACAAGAAAATTATGTGTTTTCCAGAATACCCCTCACCACGTCATTAAATTTGACGATGTTAAAGAAAAATTCTTATTTTGCTAACAGTTCGAAACTTCAGACCTCCCTTTAAAATCCATAATAACACAAGCCTCATTTCACAAGGTACTTTTTTTTTTAAGTTTACCCAATTCAAAATTTAGATTAACAACACAATATATTGTTGTGTTGAATAATAATAGTGAAATAGTTCTTCATTGTTGTTAGCCTGTTACTATCTGTTCTTGCATATATTTTACTTGCTGTTGATAATTTTTCATCTCCAATATAGGTAAAAATAGTTGAAATTAACACAACAAAAAATTTGTTGCCCGAAAAAAGAAAAAGTAAACTGTCAAGTTTTATTTATGAAGACCATTCTGCAAATTATATAAGATATTTAAATAAAGATAAGGAGAATAGTTTATACAGTTGAAATAAAATATTTATTTTTATCATTTTTAATTATTAGTTTAAACTTTATGTTACTTATTCATATAAGAACACTAGTAAAATAATATGAAAAACCAACGTTTCATGGTCACTTAAACTGATCAAATTAGTTTATAAAGCTATTTTCAACTCATATTCTCTAAGTTTCACTTTAAATTTTATTTTTACAGTATTTTATTAAATTATAATGTTGCAACACTAAATTCACACCAATCCATTACTCTATTTTTCTACTTCAAATAAAAACTTTCTTCATTAAAGCAATATTTTATTATTATTTAATTAAAATATTCAAATTAATATTTTAACATTTACTAATGAATAATTCAAATACATATTTTTAAATAATATATAAAATAATATTTATAACTATTAAATATATTCAAATTATTTATAAACCAATCAACAAAATTTGAATAATTATTTATTAATATAAAAAATAATGACAATAAATTAATAATATAAACCTACTCAAAAAATAGAGTAGGAGATAGATTACTTCAAATTTGAAGTAACTCATATATTACTATAATTTAAAGTAGAGATATAGTAAACAATTGGAGTGCAACCATATTCTATATCTATAGAGCTTATACCATCTATAGAGTACCATTGGAGATGCCTTAAACACTTAAGGGCACATTAGTGCAGAAATGACTTTTGGGGACGGTTTTTTTTTGCTTTTCCGGACGGTTTTGAACCGTCCGCACAAGCTGCGACGCCATTGATAAGCATTAATGCGGATGGTTTCAAACCGTCCGGAATAAGGAGCATTGCGGACGGTTCTTTTAAAGGAACCGTCCGGAATGCTATTTAAAAAACGTTTTACTCCGGTTTAGAGCAATACGGACGGTTCTATTAAAAGAACCGTACAGAATGAGCATTCCGGACGGTTTTCTTAAGAGAACCGTCCGGAATGAGCATTCCGGACGATTCTCTTAAGAGAACCGTCTGGAATGTTGAGGCAATAGGGACGGTTCTTTTGAGAGAACAGTCCTAAATGCCCTTTTTTTAAAAAAAATAATTTTTAACTTCATTTAAGAGCTACATAAATTGGATTGAAGGGAGCCCTGTACTTTAGCTGTGTCCTACACATTTACTTACAACAGGATCACAAAAAATTGACCCACTCAGGCATCTTTTATGTTCTATCACAAATAGGCATAATCACTAAAAATCATTCAAAATTAGAAAATCAAACAAAAAGTAGATAGGTGCAATAAGCAATATAATACCCAAATTAATACACTGGGGCTT
>CATIWQ010661493.1:0-10424 GCA_949673415.1 Euphorbia schlechtendalii
GTGCGCGTGCATGTGCATACGCACACACATAAATACATATATATACATGTATATAGTATGTATACATATAAGTATATATGTATGTATATATACACACACACACACATACATATATATACATGTATATATATACACATGTATATACACACACACACATACATACATACACACACACACACACACACACACACACACACACACACACATGTATGTATACATGTAGATGTATATATGTATATACATACACACACACACATACATGTATGTATGTATGTATATAGATACATGTATGTATGTATGTGTGTGTATATATACCCGCATACATACATACATACATACATTATAACACTCTGACAATGGGAGTATAACGCCTATGAGCACAGGATTTTTATGCCCGACTCATGAGTTCAATGATGAAGTTGTAATATTTTTTCTTTGCTAGTTTTTCACTTTTTACAGGGTCCTGAATTCATCTGGAGGAAGCTTTCTTTGTTTCTTTGAGCCCTAACCCTTTGTTTAGGCAAATTCAGGATAAAAAAGCACAAGGCAAAGAAGCCATTGTCAATGTCAGTACTGACATCGCGATGTCGGTAACGACAATGCCAATGTCGTTAACGACATTGCCAATGTCGTTAACGACATTGCAGTGACAGCAGAATCAGAATTGCACTTTGTGGAATTTTTCAACCCAAAAAATCAAATTTTTCCCACTTGCTCAGATTTTTTCTCTGAAACACAGCTGCCACACCCCACTAAAGACTTTGGAACCCCAACATTTGCATAGGGATGAGGAATTAAGTTAAAAAAATAAAAAGGAGAAAAATCAAACTTGGACTTATTTTTTGGATGGAAGGGAGATCACTCTTAAAACAGAGCTGAGTTCTAGCGAAGAAAGAGGCAGGGGGAGTTCCAGGAGAAGGGACTCATCATTTTCTTAAGAAAAAGAAAAGAAAACCAAAAAAAGATTTTTTACAAAAGTTTCAAAAGATTAGTGTTTTAGAGTATTTTTAAGTTTTAAAACTCACAGGAAGAAGGACTTCTACCTCCTCTCTTCCACTTTTTACATATTATATCCTGAAAGTTCTACCTTCCCTCAAAGAGTAGACCTCTACTCTTCATTTTCGTCAAAAACCGCAAAACCGAATCAAAGAAACAAGGAGAGCTTCCCGGAGGACTTCATGAACCTTGAAGTACGTGGATTCATGACTATGGGGTAGGCCTCTAAGTTCCTAGAGTTTGTGCTTACATTTATATGCTTTTCTTTTTAAAGTTTCATTTTGTTTTCGGTTATTTCCGTTTTCACACACCAATCCGTTTTCCAGAATTTACAGTATGATTTCAAATATTTTTGAGTATTTAATTTACATTAACATATTCTAGATATCTTGAGCTTTCCGTAATGATAAAGATCATCAAAATCGGTTAAGTATAGCAAAAGTTATGATCATTTGAAGTTTTGGATTTTCGTTTTGGTGTTCTCCGCTATTTCTGCGTGTTTCATGCTGGTCTAGAATCTCCATGTCATTAAAGACATCACCCAATGTTTTAAATGACATTGCAATGTTATTAAAAACATTTCCTAATGTCATTAATGAAATTGGCTTTGGCAGAATGTAGTTTCACTTTGTTTTGCTCCGTTTCGAATCGTTTGAGTCCGTAACGACCCGCTGAGACACTTTTGTTTTTGGAAATGCATCATTGGGGGTGACAAACCTCTAAATTGTAATTATTTAGGATTTACATCTGATTTTTTAATGTATTAATATGCTGATTAAAGTTTGGAGTAACAACGCAAACACTTCGGGTCATTCATATCGATACCGCCCTTCATAGGGAAGTCGATAATGATATGGATGACATCGTTACCGTTGTTAACCCAAACGATGGCTATGTTATGAATGGTTTGACCTAGATGTATGTTTCTAAATATTGTTTTAGGTCACCCATATGAAGGGAACTCAAGTTCCTAGATAACCGACCTAACAATATAACATGCAGCATTTTCACTAATAAAAATGACCAACATAGTTGAAAATAAAAATGAACAATTTTCATGAAATAAAACTTCGAAACCTCCATTGTTTTTCCCTCTATCACACGGTCTTGTCAAAATCTAAATCTAGCATACATGGTACACTTGGTACACATTTGCGTTGCGGAATATCCCCTATGCTAACCTTTGTGGATGAAGGTAGTTTAGGGTAGATGTATGTTAGGGTTTAATTTGCTTCGGGGTATCGCATTTATCAAATGTAATATTTTTTAGATATCGATGTATTTAGGAGATTTGTAAATCCCCCATCCCAATATGTAATTAATCTCGTAGATTAGGTACATTTACTTTCCTACGTGTTTACTTTCTCGCACTTTATTTACTGCTTTCTGCATGCATGCCATATAATCAAAGACATAAGCCGAAAACATCTAGATTGAATCGAAATATCATAAGCGTGGTTTCTGAACATGAATAATGTTAAATCAAATGATGACAAAATAGGTAACTCATTCCGGACCCAAATCTCTGAACTATGGTATCACTTAGGCTTAACGGATCTAAGCTGTACCAAATTTTCCTAGAAGAGCTGATCCAGGTAGTGACTCTGAGTACCATAGCTAGAGCATCTGATCTTGAGTCTATTAATCTAGTTATACGAACAAGTTCTAATATTTTAATGCTTGAACAACACTTTTCAAAGTGAAACACTCTTTTCCAACACTCTTTTCCAAAGCTCCATTTTCGAAAAACCCCACGCCCCATCTCACGGGGCCAGCACCTCGTGGTGACCGCGCGGGTCTGAAATGTCATCCGCTCATAGTGGCGACTCTACTGGGGATTCTTTTTTTAAACTTAAAACAAGTTTGAAAGATTTAGGATGGGTATTGAAAAGTCGTTAAATGAGTTAAATCCACGCTTACGATATTTCGAACAAAAGAATGTGCATTAGTGTTCTTAGCTGTAAGATTAGGGTGTCCCTATTATCGTGAAGCTTGCGAAAGTATCACTTGCGATCCCATGGAGACCAAGGATATGTAAGCGGGTGGATCACTTGTTGCCATATCACATGTACCTCCCTCATTGACACCTATTTGGGGAGAGGCTTGGAGTGTATCTTAATGCAACAAGAATCTTCTACATCAACAACCCATGACCGAACTCATATAGGGAAACTGTAGATACTTCCCCTAGGTCCACCAAAATAAATGCATCTTTTGTGCAAGTTCACTCCTTAATACTTCACGGTATTAAGATGAACCAAGCCTAGATTTAGGAGCCTAACCCTTATACGCGGGAGACATAAGGTTGGAAGTGATACTTTATGTGCTATGTGTTCACCACATTACCATGTTTATTTAGTGCAAAGCCTCATGCTAACCCATGATTTGTTGTGCAGACACGAATTATACACACCTGTTGTTGTCCTGACACTTTATTCTTAGAGTTAGAAAGACGCGATGAGATAGCGTCACCTAAAGCTAGGACCCCCCATTGGTCAAGATAGTGCTTACTAAGCACTCAAACCTCTATCCACTTAGAATCATGGACTTCTAAGCCTAGGGTATAACACATTGTTCTACCCGAACTTGAACCTTGAATTAGATGATGCGACAAAATAGTGACACCTAGGATAGGATCATCCTTGGTTATAGCAGTGCCCGCTTGGCACTCGAACCTCTACCCATTCGGGGTAACAAACCCACCATACTAAGAGTCACATGGTACAATGCACTTTTTACCCAGACTCGTGCAATTGGGTGATAGTTGAATAAAGCCACCTCACAACATGAAAAAGAGCTGCAGTTGCGAATTCTCAAAAAGCCCAACCTTTTACCACACGGGTATTATGGCAATTAACCTAGTTTGTTCTAAATGGATTGGCAAAACATGAGTCACGTCTCAACCATAAGCCTTTTACCACACTAGTATTACGGCAATCAACTTGTTTTGTTCCAAATGGATTGGCAAAACATGAGTCACGCCTGAACCATAAGCCTATTACCACACGGGTATTATGGCATTCAATTTGTTTTATTTCAAATGGATTGGCAAAACATGATTCACACCTCAACCATAAGCTTACTACCACATAGGTATTACGGTAATTTACTTGTTTATTCCAAACGGATTGACAAACATGACCCTCGACATCACATAGATGTCACCTTAACCTCAAGCCCTCACTAGACAGGTCAGGTCTTATTATCATTTGAGTTACATCTTTATTACTAATAACTAACCCTGTTTGTTTCAAATGGATTGACAAACATGAATTTTATTGCATCATGACATATTAATCCTTTGTGAGGCAGCCATGTCATATGCATCTCACACATCAACATCAAGTATGTCAAACATGCATTTCATATCTGATGAAGCTCTTCGATTGTGTTTGCTTTAGTTAAGGCTTGGAAGAGGCAGACTTCCCACCTCATCCAGATTTCCCCCATCACGGCTTGCCTAGAGAACTTTCCATCAAAGGGTATTCCACACACTGATTCCAGCAAAGACTTGAGTTTAGATTTAGGTTCGGGTTTAAGTTCAGATTTTGGTTTGAATCAGAGATCAATTTTTTTGGTTCGGGTCAGAGTTTCGGGATGACGGATCCTCAAGATGGTCACGGAATAGACGAGCAAATTTCGCATGAGGTGCCAATTATCCATTTTAGCCCAACCACCTCAATATCCGACCATGACCCAAGTACCATCTGCTCCCAACTTTATGGTCACTCCTATAGGCACAACGATCCCCCACAGGTAGTTTAGCCAAAGGACCACAATGTTCACTCCTCCTCATCTCAATTTTCAGCAAGGGACTGATGGGATAGTCCCCCAATATCTACCTCCCAACATACCAGAATTATGGTAGCAGTTTTTGGCTACGCACGCTAGCCAACTCCAGAATGTCCAACAAACTACTACCATGTCCATCCGGTAGTACATGATGATGAGTGGCTTCCCGAAAACTTTGTAATGCCGAGATTAGAGAAGTATGAGGGAGAAGGAGATCCTCGATCACATTTGGTCAACTATCAGACTGTGATGAGAGCTATGAGGATTGGTGACAAGATGCTAGCTAAGCTCTTTATTGTTACTAAGAGGTCTAGCCAATGAATGATATAACAACCTGCCTTTGGAAATAACTCATGACTGGAAGCTCCTCTTAGAGGCCCTAATAGTGCAATATGGCTTCAATTCTGAAATAAAAACTACCATACAAAATCTCAAGGCCTTCAAGCAAAGACCCAAGGATTTGTTCAAACCCTACTACTACAGGTGGATGGCAACCCAAGTACTACTCAAGGATAAGCTTATCCTGTCCGAGATGATTGTAAAGCTATTGGCCTAAGCATTGCCAATCTGCCGACAGAGGCTTGAGACCGATACTTTCACTTCTTACAATGAGGTTTTCGAGAAAGCTGAGAAGCTTGAGTGGATTGAATCTCTGGACACACTCATGGGGAAACCAACCAATAAGTACTAATGCGAAAAGGTGACATTTGGGAAGGAAGACCCTCCGCATGTGGAGGAGGAGTATGCTAATGATGTAATAATTAGTATTTTTTTTAAACTCTTTTATGTCAACAAACTCTGTCGATGAGGCTTTTGAATCTTCGAATGCTTCAAACTTTTCTTGCTTGCTTAATATTCTTTCGGATGACATCACACATTCTTGTGAACATGAGCATAATGTTTTTAGCATACATGACACATCATCGCATGAAATTAATGTGGGTATAAATGAATCCCCTGTAATAATTTCAAATGATTTGACTCTTGATGAAAAATGAGAGATAACATAAGTACTTAGACAATATGTGATATCGTTTTCCTGGTCCTATGAAGACACGCTAGAGATAGATAGAAAGATCGTCAAACACAAAATCTCCATTGACCATTAAGTCAGTCAAACAGAAGATGACATGATGGGCCGGAAGAGTCAAGATAGAGGCAACAAAGCAAATCAAAGCTGAGTTCGCCAGAGCAGTTAAACACCCGATAAGTTGGCCAACATGATGCCAATGCCGTAGATACAAAGAAGAAGTCAAACATTTCAATGTGTCATCGAATTCATCACGCTGCTCATCACCATTTATGGGTCGATCAACACATTATTGAAAGAGTACCATAGACAATGCATGTTTGCATTCGAGGGAATCAAGCTATGTTTGATATAGGTTTTGAAGCCTTCCATCCTCGACAAATCACTCATTCCCAATTTAGCTGTTAAGAAATCAAGGAGAATAATTGAAAAGGCGAATATCAAGCATCATTGCTCATCACTTTATATACCTCAAGCCAACATAGCGGCAAGAGCGACCAACAAATTAATTAGAAAATGTTGAACGAATAATCTGCTAAAGTCATGAATCCACCAAGATAGGATCAAACTCTATCACGTCTAGGCGAAAGAAATAGATCATGTAAAAAGCAATACAAAACAAAAGTAATTAGCCTATCAATGAGCACTCTATTAGTTGAGAAAAAATTAGGGTATCTTTTCAAAACACAAAAAGAATAGTCCGCTGAGTTGAAAACTCGAAAAGGGTTGCTCAGGCAAAACTTAGGACATCGAGAGAAAAGTAAACACATTGATTAGGAAACCTGAAAGGGCAAATTGATGGCAGGAGTCAAATCATTTGAAACATTTGTACCCCCTGTTAAGTTCATCAATGAATTGTCATTTTTGCTGAATCTTTATGCATTTGCTTATTTTGATCGCTTGCATGCCAATGGTAGAATATCACAAGTAAACATAAAAAAATGGAAAAGAATACATAAAGAAAAATGAGTCTGCTAGATTGAAAACCTGAAAAAGTGGTCCAGGCAAAAATTAAGACAAAGTTCAACAGATTGAAAACCTGCAAAGGCGGTCTATGCAGAAGTTAAAACCAATATCAAATTCATCATCTCCTCCTCGAAATGGTACGTGCAAGGTATTATATACCTCCAACACTTCAGGCGAATGGCTTCCAAGCGATCACCACCGACACAATGCGGGATTAAACACTAATCCAGATTTTCCTCAAACCATATCCAAGCTTTGAACACGAATCTGATTAAACGAACCCATGGTCATTGCTCTGAGAGAGTCATCCATGGAATCCCTAACAAGACAAACCCTAGGGGCAACCATGCACCAGCACAAGAGAAGGCTCTTCAATGAACGAAGCCCACGACACCTACAACAGATGAACATATATCATATGATAAATATTTTTCATGCATAAAAAAATTCATATATTATATACGCATCATGCCACTTACAGGTTAAGGTGATGCTAAACCGAGGCAATGCCATTCCAATACGAAAAACACTCAATCTCCACATGAGGAGACTAAAAGTATCAAGAAGATGTCAAAGTAGCACATCATCAAAATTGAGAACAATAATGGCACAACTCAAGCCATTTCAACTTTTGTCAAATTCAAGGCTACTTAGGCCTCCTTCAAGCAGCATTACAACATCACAAAAGCCTCCTAAAATAACGGAGCGGCCACCGAGACATCCCTGAAAGTTTCAAACTCAAAATTCCACGTTTATCATGGGACTAAAGAAAAATTTCTCAGAACCCTCATGTTTTAATTCTTAATTGAAGGGTAAAAAATTTTTGCTCTCAGTAATCTCAATCAAGGAATCAAAACATATGTCACAAATATCTACTAATAAAATTCCTCATTCTTGCAGGTACCCCTTCAACTCATAAGGGGCATATATGTCAAACACACATCAATCAACATATCATCAAAGGCATGGAGCACACAGCTTTCATCCTTTCCCTAGCAGTTTTGAGAGTCACAATCAACTCATGGTCAACTCACAAGGGGCATCCAATTCAGACCGCAACGGTCAACCATCCCACAACGGATTTCGACGAAGACTTACCACAGTCGATGTGTCATCAAAGACATGGAGCACATGACTTTCGTCCTTTCCCTAGCAGTTTTAAGGGTCATAGTGAACCCAGATATCAGCTCACAAGGGGCATACAATTCAAACCACAATGATCAACCATCCCACAGCGGATTTCGACGAAGACTTGCCATAGTCGACGTATCATCAAAGGCATGAAGCACATGGCTTTCATCCTTTCCCCAGCATTTTTGAGGGTCATAGTTAACCCAGAGGTCAAATCACAAGGGGCATACAATTCAGACCGCAATGGTCAACCATCCCACAGCAGATTTCGATGAAGACTTTCCCCAATAGTTTCGAGGGTCACAATAAACCCATGATTAACTCATAAGGGACATCCACCGCAGACTTGCTATAGTCCGCATACCCTCTGGGACTTTCTACAATCCATATCTTTTTCCGACCTTTTACAGTCAATGAACTTTCTACAGTTCACAACTCTCTGACTTTTTATAGTTAACGAACTTTCTACAATTCGTAATCTTCTAACTTTTTACCGTCAAATGAACTTTCTACAGTTCACATCTTTTCTGACTTTTCACATCTTATCCCGGCCTTTTTTCGGTCAGTGAATTTTCTACAGTCCACGTCATCAGTAAGCTTATCACAACCTGCGCACGGGATTCTCAAATAGGAGGACGGAGGCACACAATCAACATTCTCTCCCCAACGGTTCCAGTGGTATCAATCAACTGAAGGTCAACCTTCAAGGGGCAATCATTTCGAAATAGGCAATTCGCAAGGGGCATGGAGAGACCAATCCCCGACAACATCACACTAGGATGAAAGCTTTCAAACACAATCCCTAACAAGTGCCAACCGTAACCGGGTAGGTATTATCTCTAAACCCCGCTGCTCTTTCAATCGTGGGACCATACTGATCTCATATTAGCAGTGATCCCACGAGGGGCAGCCTGTGAGCATGGGATTTTTACACCCAACTCGTGAGTTCGATGATGAAGCTGTAATATTTTTCCCTTGCTAGTTTTTCACTTTTTACAGGGTCCTGAATTCATCTGGAGGAAGCTTTCTTTGTTTCTTTGAGCCCTAACCCCTTTTCTTAGGCAAATTCAGCATAAAAAAGCACAAGGCAAAGAAGCCATTATCAATGTCGGTAACGATATCACGATGTCGATAATGACATTGTGATGTCGGTAATGACATTGCCAATGTTGTTAATGACATTGTAGTGATAGCAGAATCAAAATTGCACTTTGTGGACTTTTTCAGCCCAAAAAATCAAATTTTTCCCACTTGCTCGGATTTTTTCATTGAAGCACAGCTGCCACACCCCACTAAAGACTTTGGATCCCAACATGTGCATAGGGATGAGGAATTAAGTTGAAAAAATAAAAAGGAGGAAAATCAAACTTGGACTTCTTTTTTGGATGGAAGGGAGTTCTCTCTTAAAAGAGAGCTAAGTTCCAGCAAAGAAAGGGTGGGGAGTTCCAGGAGAAGGAACTCATCATTTTCTTGAGAAAAAAAAAGAAAACCAAAAAAAGATTTTTTACAAATGTTTCAAAAGATTAGTGTTTAAGAGTATTTTTAAGTTTTAAAACTCAGAGGAAGAAGGACTTCTACCTCCTCTCTTCCTCTTTTTACAAATTATATCCTGGAAGTTCAGCCTTCCCTCAAAGAGTAGACCTCTACTCTTCATTTTCATCAAAAATAGCAAACCCGAATCAAAGAAACAAGGAGAGCTTCCCGGAGTACTTCATGAACCTTCAAGAAAGTGGATTCATGAATACGGGGTAAGCCTCTGAGTTCCAAGAGTTTGTGCTTACATTTATATGCTTTTCTTTTAAAAGTTTCATTTTGTTTTCAGTTATTTTAATTTTCGAACACCAATCCGTTTTCCAGAATTTACAGTATGATTTCAAATATTTTTGAATATTTTCTTTACATTAACTTATTCTACACACCTTAAGCTTTCTGGAATGATAAAGATCATCAAAATCGGTTAAGTATAGCAAAAGTTATGATCATTTGAAGTTTTGGATTTTTATTTTTGGTATTTTCTACTATTTCTGTGTGTTTCATGTAGGTCTGGAATCTTGATGTCATTAACAATATCACCCAATGTCGTTAATGATATTGGCTTTGGCAGAATGCAGTTTCTCTTTGTTATGCTCCATTTCGAATTGTTTGAGTTCGGAACGACCCACTAAGACCCTTCTGAGTTTGGAATTGCATCATTGGGGGTAACAAACCTCTAAATTGTAATTATTTAGGATTTACATCTGATTCATTAGTGTATTAAAATGTTGATTAAAGTTTGGAGTAACAACGGAAGCGCTTCGGGCCATTCATATCGATACCGCCCTACACAGGGAATTCGATAACGATATGGATGACATCGTTACCATTGTTAACTGGTGGGCTGCGAGTGCAAGCGTAAAACTGACACTAGCAGTCGCACAACTAAGGCAGTGTACCTATCGTTGACAAGTTATAGTTCTGGTTTTGTCCAGGTTATCGATCCTCAGGAAAATGTAACAAACTACCAGGCTAC
>CATIWQ010661608.1:0-10813 GCA_949673415.1 Euphorbia schlechtendalii
AATTTTAAATTAATTTAATAATTATTTTCACATTCAATTTTCATTTAATACTTGAAAATTAAGGTTTCCTTTTCAAATCAACAATAAATTACATGTGTTAAAAATATTTATATTGATTTTTAGTTATTTTATGTTAAAAAATTAATATATGGAAAAAAAATTAATTTAAAATAAAAAAATATAATTTTGGTTTAAAACCGAACCGAACCGAACCGAAACAATTCAGTTCGGTTTTCGGTTCTAAAATTCCCCCCGTTTGGTTTTTGATTCGGTTCGGTTTTTGAACCGAACCGAGTTTTGCTCACCCCTACCCAAATTGAGTATTTTCTCCGTATTTTTGACACATTTTTGCAAGTGATTCGCCTAATGAACACAAAGCCTTTGCAAATCAATTCTGCTGTTGTTGAATATTTTTATTTTCATTAGTAACTTAATGTGATCATGTGAATTGTTATATTATGAAATTTGCTACTTATAAGTTTATGGTGAATATTTTATAACTACTTTATTTTTTAAAGATGTAACAATATTACTTTCAATTATCGAATAAAATACAAATCAATCATCGTTCATCTAATGTTGGAAAATGAAAATTTAATAATTATTTCGTATAAAACAAAAAACCACGTAAAAAATCTGTATTGGATTACTATATATGAAATTGTTTTACGCTGTCAATACTTTCTATAATTAACCACATATCTCTCTATTGGAATCCTGATCTATTTAAAAATGAGAGATACATATGTGAAATATGAACATGTTTCTCAAAGTTTTGACTTGTATATAAATTGACTTAATGCACTCAATACATCCACGTTTCTAGAACTTGTCCAAAATGAGCTCTTATCATTGAACTTTCAAATGTATCAAAAATCCCCCTGAACTTATTTAAAATTCACTAGTTTGCTATCTCAATATCACATGTCAGCTTCTGGTTGGAGAGAAAAAAATCAGAAAAATGACATCTTTATCAACTAGAAACTTGCACGTGACGACGAAGGGGGTAAAATGACTCCTTTTAAATAATTACAAGGGATTATCTATCGCATTTCAAATTTCATGATGACAAAAACACATTTTAAACAAATTTATGGGATGTGGATGCATTTAGTCTATGTAAATTTATAAACATATAATGTAAATTGATACAAAACCTACTTGAAATTCATGAAAAAAGTAGAAATTAATCTCGCATACTTATGTTTTCTTTTATTATAATAACATTTTTACATTCAATAAGTATTACAAATAAGTCATTAAAGTATTAGTTTAGTGGTTAAGAAAAAAGTTGTAATCTCTAAAAATCCTAAATTTGAATCACATCCAGGGATGAGTTGGAAATTTTTCTTTCCATTTAATATAAAACCAAATGAAGCAAAATTTTAGAACAAAATAAGTATGACAAATAAGAGTACCAATAATAAATTGATATTTCATATTTTTGCCAAAATGTATTCATATGGTATTTTCCAACATATTATAGTCATTGACAATCATGTGAACGCCCAATAGTCAAAATTTATTTGACAAAAGAAATTGCCTGATTAAATTTTCAATCACTAGATTACGAAATTCTTTTTCATGCGAAGTTGGGCTTTAAAGCCACGTAATTTAAAAAAGGAAATATTTGAGCAAATTATTTTCCAATTTTACGTACCAAACATTATGAACCGGACAGAGTAGTAAAGGACGAGGATAATATAGTTAAACGATTTGATGGGTAATAAAAATTGGTAGTTGAAGATGCAATAAAGAGCATTAAGGGAGAGGTTGGGAAGTAGTTGTCAATTTTGTGGTGTCCAAATTAATGAAAATTAGCTTCAGGGTTTCACTAAACAATTATAACCTTTATAATGTTTAATTAGCATTTTCGAGGTTTCCCACGTGCAGAGCGCTAGGGTTGTGGGATTTCTCGCATGTCTCAACCTCGTGCTAGCCTTTCTGAGGATTTTTGCACATCGTACTTCACATAGTTTAAGTGGTATATTCATAAAATGAATTGAGTTGTTAGAGTTCGAATCATGACATCTACATATGTATTATGATTTACAAAACTAATTTAAATAAACACATGTTTTACATTTTGTTATTATTACTTATTTATATTTTATGTTTTAATAGGTCTCATTATATGATATTATGTTATTTTTTTTATGAAAATTTATCAAGCTATGCATTTGTAACAAATCATTATGGTTTTGATATTTATTTTACTCAATTTTCTTTGGATTTATCCATCTTATATTATTTTTATAATATAATTATAAGACAAGAATGAAATAAACTGTCTAAAGGTATATATAAAAACAACTTATGAAATACCTTAAAAATAAGTACTACTCCCTTCGATTCCTAATATTTATTATTTTAAACCTTGAACTTTGATTCATAATATTTGTCATTTTAAAATATCAATGCACTTTTTAACAAGATTTTCCTAATTTACCCTTGCATTAATTAGGAAAGATATTAAATGTAGATTAATTTATAAGTTGGTAATTAAAAATAGAGAGAATTTTATTATAAAATAAAAGGATTAAAGTAATCATTTTATAGTGCATTAAATGTCTTATTAATTTTGGTGAAAATTCTAAAACGGTAAATATTACGTATGAGATGGAGTATTTGTCATAAATGCTAAGCAAAGATGTGACCTCAGTCATTAATTTTGAAATCTACGATTATGATAAAATTTCATTCAAAATTTGAGCCAGATTATTTATATATATTTATCATTTAAGTGAGAAGTAAAGGAAGACACGTGTACTGCATGCAGTGCACGTGGCCGGTTTTGCTACATTATGTTGTTACAAATGAGTTGTTACAAATGCATAGCTTGATAAATGTTACTACATTATGAAAATTTATCAAGCTATGCATTTGTAACAACTCATTATGGTTTTGATATTTTTTAATATTTATCAAGCTGTGCACGTGGACTGTTATTTTGAATCATAATATCAACAATTGTATGCGGTTTTACTGATCAAATTTGGTGGTAAATACGGTTTTATTAACATCGAAACAACGTAAAATATTACCTATAAAAGAAAGTAGCATAATATATGGTCACCAAAAAGAATTAACTATTCTGATGACTCGATGACAAATTTAGCAGCTGTCCCTTGAATTAAACGCAAACAACTTTCCCCAGATTGCTGATTTAATAACCAAAATCTCAATATATTATCCTTCTTCTCCAGTTCTTGATTTTTCAACATAAAGAAGTAATTAATTTAGAGGATCAGAAAATGGAGATTGTGGGAATAATTCTGTTGATGTGCAGTTCAGTTGTTATTAACGGAGTGGGAGGCCAAACGGCGGCTGGAGTAGGGGATTGCGGGGCACAAATACAAAAAGTGATGCCTTGCCTGAGCTATGCCACCGGAAAAGCAGAAGCTCCGACGGCGGACTGCTGCAGCTCAGTGAAAGATATAAAAGAAAGTGAGCCCAAGTGTTTGTGTATAATAATGCAACAAACGCATAATGGAAGTGAACAAATAAAGAGTTTGGGGATTCAAGAGCCTAAATTGCTTCAACTTCCTTCTGCTTGCAACCTCCAAAATGCTAGCATCAGCTTTTGTCCCAGTTAGTCTAATTTCTCTCTTTTAACTTTTTTACTGAAATTCATTTTATTTCAGTTCAGTGAAATAGTTTGGAGTTTTTTTACATGTAGAGGATGGTCTAATATTATACCTAGCCGAACTGGTGAGATCTCGTTTTCGTTTCAGTTTAGTTCAGTTTGAGTCCCATGTAGAGCAACAGAGATAGTCTAAGGTTGTATTAGTTTGATTGGTATGTAAGGTGAAAGATTTTGTCTATAATGGACATGGGTTGTTAGTTTAGTTTATATATCACCTTGAACTTTGTAAAGTTCCCAATTTGATAAAAATGCACCGATTTGTCCTTTAAATACCATGTGTCATTGTTTTGAAAAGTCAAACCAGCTAAAGTGAGGTGTGGCATTGAAGAAAAACTAATGCAGCTTTTGAAAAATAAAACTATGAGCATCTTTTTCAAAGTTGACTAGATGATGATTTTGGCCCTAGTTTAATTTAGGTTGAGTGTTATGTATGGTGAAAGTGACTGTGATAAGGGCTAGTTTAGTTTGTCTTATGTGTACATTGAAAGTGATTGAAAGATTAGTCTTATGAGAGTGATTGCTGCATAGATTTTTGACAGTTCATTGTAGTCTATGCAAATAAAACCCACATATGCTGAACTACTTCCTCCCGCCTACTAAATATTATCATTTTAACTAATTCACAGTTTGTAAGATAACAATTAACTGAATTAGGTGATTTACTAATTTATCCTTTCATAAATGTCCTACTCTATTTTTAAGACTTCACTAATATTGATTCCGAAAGTCTTCTCGTATTCTTTTTGGAGATCGGAATCTGGCTAACTTAAAAGTTGAACAAATTAATAAGGGCAAGAATGGAAAACTTAGAGAAAAAGTACTTTGAAAATACAAAGTGATAATAAAAAAGAGAAATCAAAATCGTTCCTAGAAGACTATATTTAGTGGATGGAGATAGAGTAGTGTGTAATATGCTAAAATCAACTTTAGTATATCATATTTAAAAAAAAAAAAAAGTTGATTTTATTTTAGACATATTGGAGAACTAACCCAAGTCCTCGTTTCCTCCAAGATATCAATATTTGTGTATTTTTCTCTCATGTGGTAACACTGTCGTTTTAAATAATTTGTTCTTAGACAATGATTTAATTGATCAAACTGTATTTCTAACTAGTTCATTTTTTTTTATATTTTGGATAAAATGGACAGAGCTTCTTGGGCTAGCTCCCAACTCACCAGATGCTGCAATTTTCACAAATATAACAGCAACAACTCCAACAGCAACAACTGGAACAGCTGCACCAGACAAAGCCAACAGCTCTGCCAATTTCGGAACCAAACACAAACCTATGTTTTTTCGTACTCTCATAGTCATTGCTTTTGCTACTTTTACGTATGCTGTCTGAGTTGTTTTCTTGACTTTGCAGAACTTCATGTTAGAGTTGTTTGCAATTTGTTGTAAACTTAGACTTTGAGACTTGTTTATGGTCTATATTTTGATAAGGCAATTCTGTGCTAAGTTATTTTATTACTAATATCATAGTTTACCTATGTTTGGAAACTGTTTTTGATTTGATTCAATTCACTGAATGTAAAAACTACTCCTTGGAAAGTTTCCAATTAAACGCCCTCAAGCTTATGAAAATCCAATCTTTTAAAAAACAATCTTCATAAATCAATTAAAATTCTAATCAGCAATTCAAATGCAAGTGTTTGTAGACTTTTTAGCTCTTGTTTTGTATGATTTCTACTTGTGGGTATTGGAGATTATATTATAGAAATCAATTTCATGGGTCACTGCTTGTATCACAACAGATTAATTCAATCGAAACCCAATATAAAAAATCATAAATCCTCGTTTAAACACAAATACTAAAGTTTAGAATCCTGATAAAATTCTACTAGTGAACCAAAATATCATTGAATGTGGCGCCTTCCCCGTGTGCCTTTAACTATAATTCATACTCATTAATAGTAGATACCAAAAGAGTACTATTTTTTACTATCTCAAATATAACATTTGAACATTAGCCTTAACGAATAAAAAATTTGTCCATTGGGAAAAAAATAATCACCAATTCATGTTCACAATAAGAACCTCTAAATTTGGAGGCAGAAAAGAAGCATATAAAGACTTAAGAAAAATTCAAAGAGCTGATAAGAACTTGCATGCGATCAACAATAGACAAGAGCTAATAATTAAGCAACTTCTTGCATTGTCTAGACATAATCATACCAGAAATTTTCATGAATCGAATGTTGTCCTAGAATGGCATACGACAATGGCAAAACTGTCTTAAAATATTTGTTATATACAGAAACAAGGTAAGCAAAGGAAACAATAAAAGGTTATTAATTATATATAAATCCTGTGAAAGCTAGTGATCACAAACAATCTCCATATAAATGTAGATTAAAATCGAATAATTGGCAATCAAAACGGGGGGTTTTTCAAGTTTAATCCTTCTTTAGCTGTGGTCTTTCAGTCAGCTTCTTTCTTCATGTTTAGCAACCGAGAAATTGCCTTGATTCTCGCTCAGAGAAACAGCAGCCAAGCTCTTCGAAACTTTCTTTATGAAATCACTCGAATTCGAAACAGAAACTTGATTGCTTTCCCCGGCCGAGGTGGCCAGCTGTCTTGATTTCCTAGCTTGCATTGCTTTCTGCCTCTCTTCGTAAAAATAAAAGTCGTCTAGGATGGACGAATGATTTTCATAGTTCTTAAATATTTTTAAGATCTCAACACCATGTTCCAGTTCCACCTGCAAGATTTAGTAGAGCAGTAAACAAAATTTGGCATAAATATTACACAACACAAAATTCATTAAAAATATTACCCACAAAAATGAAAAAAATAACATATGTACAGCCATCATCTAGTTTTACAATGCACTGCAGTGATCCTATAACATTGTCAAACGAAATCTTCATATAATTTGGGCAACACAAGAATATACTATGACCAACAATTCAAGCAAACAACACCAACAATAGCTAAGGGAATTATATGCATTTATATGAATGTGTGTATATACAGATACAAAGACAGCTTCTCTTGGGACAGAAACAATTTTGCAAGTTCAAAAGTGGGTGCTTGAATAATATTTGACATTAATACAAAAACTATAGCAAAAAATGATAGTAAAATATGCTACAGCCCTTCAAAATAAGTAAAATTGTGTTCAGAAATAAAATTGATGATGCAAGTTCTATGTGCAGGAAGTTAATTTACAGCTAGATGGAAGCACGTTGTTATAAAGTGAGTCATTCTAGTGCCAAAAAAATGAAAATCGATTATATTGATGTGTTAAGAAGATTAGGATAAAACTACAAGAGAATGGAGCCTGACCTCTTGAGTATCCCTACTGTTAGTGACTGGCTTGTTGTCATTATTTTCTAGTACAATATGACGGAACAGACTGTTAGGAACGTCTTTAATGATGTGCCACTTGACAGGGAACTGTCCTGACCATTTATCCTGCTGCCAGTAATCCACACTTCTGTCAAAATCCACTGCCCCGACCATCTCAGCCACTCCACAAAACTGGGCACTAGCGTTTACCTGTATAAAAGTAAATTCCAAGATGGATCCCCCGAACATAGTAGCATATTTGGCCTTCCAAATAAGAAGGCTTATATTCCAACATATTACATATCCTACACTCTGTAAAGTGCATTTATAGAACTTTCAATAATTATAAGTTGAATAGATTATTTATACTACAGAATGTAAAACACATCAGCACAGGGAGATTGGATACTTTACCGAAAACAACAGAAAGACCGGGCATGTCACGTGTTTCTCCTTTGCTTCATGGTAAGCAGCGTCTAGTTTCTTGTTGCCATTTGGAGTGCTTGCCCAAACACCGTACTTTATGCTCTTATGTACGTTATCTTCACTGTAGGATTTGATTACATAGAACTTAGCTTCCTTGTAGTCAGTGATAAAATCTAGGCAGTCGCGAGACTTGGTATAAACATCAGAAACTGCAGTTCTGTGACTATCTAATGAAGAGCCGTTTGCTATGATCTGACTTCTTGGTTTGAATGCCCTAGGCCCTCTATTTCGCTCGCTCAGTGTATCGAGTGCAGCATTACAGCTACATGACAAGTCGGTGCATCTTCCACCCTGCCTTGCTTCTTGAAGTGTAGGCCAGCTTTGTCCATTTGTTCCAAACATAGACGAGGAAAGAGCATTAAGCGCAGAAATCTGATTGCTTTGACCTTGAGACTGCCCTTTATAGATGGAGTTTAAATGGGATCCATACCCAAAAAATGAATCTTTCTGTTGAGATGCCTGAATAAATTTAATAGTTAAATTGTGCTGAACTTCAAATAAATAACTTTACGAAGTAAAAATTCTCAAAACCATTATACGCTAGCATTCCATGTAAATCATTAAGGATGGTAAAACTCAAAATTCAGTTCATGGATTACTACACAAACCGTTCCAAAATTGTTAGCAGCAACACCTAGCAAATTAATTGGTTTTGGACCAGCTGTTATTGATGACACCCTCTGGACAGGTTTATACCAATCTGACCATAGCCCGCTACTTTCGATCCCATCAGATCCTTGCTGCAAATACTTGAACCTTCCAACATCCCCAATAAAGTTTCTTCCAGTACCAGAAGATTCCATTGTAGACAAATAACTTGGCTGGGAGCCATATCTGTTGCCATCTTCTTGAAAATTGGTGTTACGAGGCAACCTAGCAGAAGAAACCGAGGTTTGTGCGGTAATATTTGGATTGCTTGACGAAATGAGTTGCTGGTAGAATGGTGTATCCATGCTCACTAGCTCTGGGACATCATACAGCTGTCCACGATAATTAACAGTAGAGGATGGTGTAGAGTACGAGGCATATGATCTCTGTGCCATTTGAGAAGAGTACCCATAGCCATGAAATGGAAGGGATGCAGAATCATTGTGCATACCCTTTTAGCAAATGAAAAGAAATCGCATGAAAAAATAACATATTTTTACTCAAAGACGGATCATAATGAGAATAAGAAGAGTGAAGGAAAACAAATATCATTACATATGAACGGTTCTCTAGGCCCTCAGCATTAACATTCGGAAGATGCGTGCCCCACGTGCCAGCCATATTTCCACTGCCTGGATTATACCAATTTGCAAGATAAAGAAAACTGGAGACAAGGCCATTTCTTACATGTACCTAAAATAACTTGGATGATCCTAGTGTTCCTTAAAATTTTTACACAATCGGATAATCACGACATGGCACATCATGGCTGTATGACACAACCCAAGTTTACAATTTCAACCCAATTAATGACAAAAAGATACATTGTACATAAAACTAGCAAAGAACACTAAACATTGTTCTGTAGTTATACTAATGAATCCAAAGAACAAACCTCCATGAGAGATCACTTGTGTTTGAGAAAGGCAAGCGTTGAGCGAAGAATCAAGCCTCAAAGATGGAGAAGCAATAGCACCCCTTGAAGAACCAACCACATTTTCATCCACAGCAAGAGAAAGCTAGCAATAGATTGCAAAACTAATTGTGAATAAACCCAATTATGGCATCAAAGAAGAAAAAGTTAGAATTGTAACATGTAAAGACAGTAACCACCTGATCCTTCATCATGTTTGGAGCAGCAGGTTTCATGTAAAAAGATTAAAATTTCAGAAGCTCCAGTAGTTCCTGAAATGGAGTAGCACCGAGCATTCTTAAGTTTAATGTAAAATATTACAAATCCTCCTCATTGTGATATATAGGAAGATGATCAGATAATTACCACATTAAACAATAAAAGAATATCTCTTACAAACTTCACGCTCCAAGTAATATAAAAGGCACAAAATTGCACGCAATCAAACAACAACAACAATAAAAAAAGGGAATGTTAACTGCACATTATATATAAAGCAGGTGATCGCAGAATTTCGATGATCCTCCCTTTCTTGTCTCCCAAACAACGATGATCACTGCTATCAAAGAGCATAAATGAACAAAAAAACTCCATCCACTGCGAGTAATCCGAATCACAAAGGACCTTTTGATCGTTTCAAATCCATCGAAACAGTGGTACAACAGTAACACAAAAACCAGCGGCGGAAACAAGCTTTAACAAAAGCAAAAGCGTAAATCAACAGGCAAACAGAGGCACATAAATTGAACTGAATGTAAACGAAATCGACGTTGGAGCAAATAAAAAACAAAAGCGTAAGATAGAGCGAGATGATACCGAAACGAGGAGGTTAAGCGATCATGAAGAACGAGAAACAGCGGCGGCGGGCGGGAAATCGGAGGATTAGGGTGAAGAGTGGATAGGAATTAAGAAGAAGGTAGAGAGAGTATAGGCATTGGGAATCGAGAGAAGATGCAAACGTAACTGCAGCTCTTTGCCCAGTTGGCTCTTCCTTACTTGTCCACCTCTTTTCTCTTTAGATTATGTGTTTTGCCTCCCTTTTCCATTTTCCTTTCATATACTAAATTACTAATATTATAGAAAGGTACATGGTTACAAGAAAGAATGCAAATGTGATGAGAATTATCCGAAATCCGTGACATACGTATCAATGAGTTTAGAGCAAAATTCAAAATTTTTTACCCGTATGAAGGAAAATTGAGAAAATTATATCACCGATTACAAAGGTGGGCGGATTTGAGTAGAACCATACCCGCCCTGTTTTCGAATAACTTCTCGTGATATATATGTATACATACATGTACATATATTTATAAGGCTTAATGCATCACTAGATACCTGAATTTGTTCCATAAAACCTACTGTCTCCCTGAACTTTCAAAGTGATCTCGTCACTAACTCAATTTTAAAAAAGTGTATCACTTGCTCCCTCAATGCCACGTGTTAACTTCTGATTGGAAGGAGACAATCAAAAAATTTACATCTTTGAAAAATCAAACCAACCAGAATATGACACGTGGCATACAGAGGGAGCTAAGTGGTGCATTTTTTGAAAGTTGAGGGAGCTACAGGGTCACTTTGAAAGTTCAAGGGGCAGTAGATTTTTTGGAACAAGTTCAGGTACTAGTGATGCATTAAGCCCGTTTATAAATCACACACATATATATATGTGTGTATTATGTATATGTATAAGTATGTGTGTGTACACACATACATATACATAATATATTGTATATGTATATGTATGTATGTATATATACATACATACATGTATACATAATATATGCACACATATTATATTATACATATGCATATATATATATATATA
>CATIWQ010661871.1:0-11358 GCA_949673415.1 Euphorbia schlechtendalii
ACAAATATTGAAGAATGAAAACTTTTATTGATAAGTGATTTGCAAGTACACTTATACAACAATCGCTCGAGAATATAGAGAAATCTAGTGATCGAAACAAGGATTCGAATCACTTAAACATTTTCTTGCTGACGCTTATGAACGTAGCGAACTCTCTATCTACACACACTATATAACCCTATATTTGCACTCTAATGCTCTCCTCTCTGGTTGCAATCTATGCTGCACACCATGCACGAAATTTGTGAGGATTGGAACCCTATTTATAGAGTTCGAAGGGTTGCGTCTATCCAAATGAAGGGTTGTGTCCATTGGTGAATGATTGCATCTCTTTATTGTGATTGGTTGAGAAGTTTTGATATAATCCACAATGGATAGTCACCTTTTCATGATTGGTTTACTTCTAATAAGTGTCTTTTCGTTGGTAGTTGATCGCGGTTGATCATGTTTATCTGGCGGTTGGTAGTTAAGAAGATAAAACTAGAAAATCGTCCAAGTAGTGACCGCGATAGAAATGTCATGACCGTGAATCTTTGATTGGCAGACTTTTGTTCTGAAGAAAAACAAGTCGCGACCGCGAATGATTGTCACGACCGTGAATTGCATTTTTCTTCAAAATTCTCCTTGCAACTTCACCAATATTCGACAGCTTCGATCCTAAGCCAAATCTTTAAGTTCCACGCATCTTTTCGCATCTTTTTCACTCTTTTTTCATAGAATTCCACTTTTGATCATTTTACTCCCAAGATTTACCTAGTATCTGCATTTGCATAAAAAAACAACTACATACCACGTGAAATATTTTATATGAAGTATAAAAAAGACTTAATTCATAGTGTTTAATGTGTAAAATTAATATGATATTAAGTGTAATTATACACTTATCAAGCGCCAATTAGGAGGGACTAACTTCTTTACCCACATCCGTCCATGATGCGGGAATCCTTGATCATACTCCATCTAACCTAAGCAGTAATAAGATGGAACCTCTTTCTCTTGAGACACTACACTTGGGTGCCAATGTAATGCATATGAAAAAAATGAATGTATAGAACTCTAAACAAAAATAATAATTGATGTAGATATGTCATTTACTTTATGACATAGTATAATTATAATAAAATAAAAATACCTTAAACTGAATGATTAGATCAAATAATGATTTTCGTAATATGAGATCGACAATGAGGATAAAGTTTGTATCGAGAATGAAAATGAATAAGGAATGGAGTACTTTTTTCTACTTGAATTTTAGTTCATCATTTTATCTAAAAAACATAATCTGATTATTTAAGTGGAAAAATATTATGTTTATAACTATAAATAAGCTAAATGGACAAAAAAAATAAACAAATTAATTTTGTCAAAATATTGGTTATTTGGATGGAAAAGTGAAAATTTTTAATGCAAGAAGATAGTAGTTGGATGAAAGCAAAACTCACGAAATTGTTAATTGTATTTGCAAAACTCAAGATTATAAGCGGTGTTTTGAAAATCCTTGCATAAGCGCCGCCTAATCCATTTTTTTCAAATTTCGGAAAAGTTGTAACTAAAAGTTCTCATGATTTCCTCCTAGGAGACCGCCTAACCCGATTTATAAAATACTATTACAAAGTTCAAGGAGATTATAATTATATAACAAACTAAAAATGATAAAGGAGAAGAGAAATTTTTGTATTTATGAAAATGCCCCTACCACTTCATCACTATTAACAGTGTTAAAGAGAAAAATTCTTCTTTTGATAACGTTTCAAACCATAGATCTTAATTTGAAAAAAATTTTAACAAATTCCTTTTTGAAATAGTGAAATCACAGGACATGTTTTTATAAGTTAATGGAAAAAAAATATTAAGGTAATTTTGTCAAAATATTAGTTATTTAGATAAAAAAATAAAAAGTTTTAACAGAAGAAAATAGTAGTTAAATAAAATCAAGACTCACAAAATTATTAATTGTATTTGTGAAACTCAGGAATATAATAGTGTATCATTACAAAACAGTGTTTTGAAAATCCCTTAAGTGCCAGTAATCCGATTTTTGAAATAAGAAAAAAAATTGTAACCAAAATTTCTCTTAATATAACCTGTTTAACCTTATCTAAGTCCACCGATTTTTAAAACACTATTATAGAATTTTGAAAGATTATAAACAAAATAAAAATGATAAAATGAAGGACAAATTTGTAATTGGAGTAAATTTTAAACGCAGAGTTTCATCACACGTGTACGCCGTCAAAATGCACTGTTAATTACTCCCTTTGCCCCTGATTCCTAGGGTTTTCATTTCAGTCAATTTTATTTCAACCCCAAAATTTCCTCGATCTTAAAACAGTATAAGAATCCTTTTTGATCTTCCGGAACTAATTTTACTGTGATTTTTTCAGAATTTAATTTTAGTTTATCTACTTTTCCCTGGATTTATCGACTTTCTGTTGGTGAAAGTAAAAATTGATGGTGCATTTGATGAAATCGGGACATCTGCCGGCCGATTCAGAAACGGCGGCGAACGCAAACAAAGTGCCGGTTAAATTAGAGATCGTAGAAGATCCCTTAGAGGAAGAGCATGGTCCTTTCAGCAAAAGATCTAAGACATCGCAAACTGTACAACAGGTGAAATAAGAATTAACGGATCAATCAGTTTATTGAGGTCTTTTGGATTTTAATTTATGTACTTAATATTTTTTGAATTTGTTGGTGAAATAGACTGAATCTCGATTTTCTGATGTTTTTTGGGTTGTGTTTTGACTTTTTTTTTATCGACGGGGCGCAATTTTATTTCTGTATTTTAGCTTGATCTTGCAGATTTGAGATCTTTTTAGCTTGTAAGGTTTATTAGGTTGCTTAATTCTTGGTTTGGAAATTGGTTGATTTTAAGTTTGAGATCTGCAATATATAGTTTTGTTGCATGTTCTGCTTCTTTCATCTGAATAGTTATGGTGATGTTATGGCAGTGGGGTGCGGGTGCTAATGCATTATCTGTTCCTCGTACACAATACAACCCTCTGGATGAGCCTAGCCCTCTGGGGTTACGGCTTAGAAAGAGCCCATCACTTCTGGATTTGATCCAAATGAGGCTCTCTCAAGGGGTTGTTTCAACGGCTGTAGCTGAGAAAACTGAAAATAAAGATTTGTTTGTTAAAGAAGCGAAGGCAAGTACTGTTTCAGTCTCCAGTGACAAGCTCAAGGCTTCAAATTTTCCTGCCTCTATTCTTAGGATTGGGAGCTGGGAGGTATAAATGTCCTATATGTTTGTATTATTGTTGTTATTTGATGTGAATATGGTAATGATTTTAATAGGTCATGGTTCTTTCATTATATCATTTTCTGTGTCATTATTGGTGGCAGTATAAGTCAAGATATGAAGGGGAGTTGGTTGCGAAGTGTTACTTTGCTAAGCATAAGCTGGTCTGGGAAGTTCTTGAAGGTGGTCTTAAGAGTAAGATAGAAATCCAGTGGTCTGATATAATGGCTCTGAAAGCCAACTATCCTGATGATGCACCTGGAACATTGACTGTTGTGGTATTGGCACGATTTTCATTGTCACTAATTCATTATACAAGTGTTTTTCTGTGACTATGGTTGTCTCCCATGATGACATTGTTGGTGTGATATGCAGCTGGCTAGACAGCCCCTTTTCTTTAGGGAGACCAACCCACAGCCCCGAAAGCACACCTTATGGCAAGCTACTGCTGATTTTACCAATGGACAGGCTAGCACACACAGGTATCTATTACCAACTCTACTTCTATCTCCATCAAGGATTAGATCTTTGGTCTTTGTTGTACTTTTCGATCATTCTTTGTTTCTTGGTCATGTTATTTTTATTCATTTTGGCTGTCATTGGATACATCCATTTTCATACTACTGTTGTATTGAAATTCAGCTTTGTAATTAAGGGATTTTGTAGAATCATTATTTTGACCTTTTAGGCTTTGCCCTTTTCAACTGCACTAATTTGAACTAAATGGACTTTAACTGAACTCAATGATAATCATAACAGAAGTTTCCTACATGATTATAGGTAATTTTTTCCTTTAGACAAATTATCCTCCACTTTTTTACTACCACTCTTCTGATCTAAAAATTTTCTTTTTGATTAATAATCTGAATCAATCCAACCCCACCTAGTGTGGGATTAAGGCTTGGTTGATTGATTGATTGATATTATAATTTGAATCATAGTTGTCAAATCGAGAATTGAAATCCCAATTTTATCAATTTTTAAAATCATGTAAAAATAAAATATTTAGAATGTTCAACCTAAATGAATTCTCAATTTTTGTCAATTCATACAATCATAGTTGTTAGAGGTGCAAGAGGGCTAGCCTTGCCCGAAGGCGAGGCGAGCGCCTGAGGTACCTCAGGCGCCAAAAATTTACAAAATATATTTTTCTTACGAAGTAAAGTTAGATGCAATAACATAACAAAAAAGAACTAAGAGAATTGTTGACATATTACATTAATAATATATAGTCTTGAATTAATCCAACCTTAAAAACGAATTGAATTACGAATATCTTTATTCTATTTCTTTCATTAAAACTCTTAAAATAGATGAAAAATATATTAAAGTAAGTTAAAACCATTAAAAATAATTGTTGGAGGTATATATTGTATTAAGAAATTCTATACTTGAGTTGATTTAGCCTTAATAAGAATTGAATTAGGAATATCTAGCCTTATATTATTATTTAAAACTCTTTAAAATGGATGTAAAAAACATAATTATGCAAAATTAAACCCCTTTGGATAGAAGTGTCCTTGAGGCGCTCCTGGGTGCTCTGAGACGCACCTGTGAGGCGCTCTGAGGCGCACTTGAGGCGCGCTTGTTGGACACCACCCCGCCTGTGATATGCCGAGGCTCCAATGGTGTGCGCGCCCTTAACAACCATGCATGCAATATTAATATAAAAAACAAATCATATCCATAGTAGTCAGCAAGCGCAAAGTGCATGGGTCTCGCTTCTTGCTTAAGCGTATAGTGCCAGAAAAGCGATTGCTTGGAACTAAAGTTTAAAGTTTCAAAAAATATTCATAGGTATAGTAAAATAATAGAGAATAAACACTTAAAACTAATAAATGATAAAACCATCACAAGTCACACTAACAATCCATAACAATAAAAATTTGAAATACAACAAAGAACAAACTGCAAACAGAGAGTTCAGTTGTAGCAAAAATAATTAAGATATTTAAATTAATAAGAACTAACTTAGAATAATAACAAACTGCAAACAGAGAGTTCAGTTCATTCACTTGAATCACTTATATTATACACATAATATGCAAATAAGAACTTGCACAAACTTAAAAGAAGACAACGTACAGTCTTACAGAGAAGTAGACAAACGGAGAAAACACTACAGAGACAGAAAAGAAACAGAGAAAACACTCAAACTTTAAAACAGAGACAAGAAAGAGGACAAACTTATCTATTTTAGAGACCCAATGAATTGACTGGCAGACTCAATTGTGGCAGCAAGATCAGTTCACAGCAATGATTTCCGGCAGTGAGATGGAGAGTAGATTATTGAATTATCAATCGTGAAAAACGGCACTTAAAAATCCATATTTGAGTGAAACAATTGAAACGTAATAGCAAAGTTTTGTATTTAAAATAGCAGGTAGGGTAAAAAAAATTGGGCCAGTTCCATTTTATTAATTAAAAAGTACAAAATATAGCAGGGTGCTTTGCAAAGTAAAAGCGATGCTCTCTAGTGCTTTGTGCTTCACACAAAGCGTGCGCTTTATTCTTGCTTAATCAGATATGTGATAAACTTCGAAGCAAAGTGCTGGCAGTGTGCTTCGCATCAGCGCTTTAGAGAGCCAAGCGCTTGCTTTTGATAACTATGATTATATCAACTAACCAAGTAATTAAAACTAAAAATTCATTAAATAAAATCATCATTACTTTAATTATTCATCATTAAGTGAATATAACTTGATAAAAATTTGAAAACATTAAGCATTTTGAATCGGCTGATTCAGAAACGATTCCAGCGATTCTGTCATGATTCTAAGCCTATTTCGATTCAACTCATAGATTCGTATCGATTCAAGGGTGAATCGAACCGAATCTTTGAATCGGGAATCATCCGATTTTGATAACTATGATCTATATCAATAATTTGCGAACTTTTTCATGATTTCTTGTAGTAGACAATTGTGTCACTTTTAATTATAGTGTTACTCTTGTATTTTAAAGAAACAAAATCATATGAATGGATATTTATATTTTTTTTATAAATACATTCCTCTATTTTCATCAGTTCCTCACAGTTTTAAGCCTATTTTTTGGAAGTGGTGTATCCGGTGCTTGTTTTGGCTTTGTTTCCATTTCCATTGTACCTAGATTGCGAATAATAAATACAAGAATAAAAGCAATTAATTTAAATACTAATAATAAATTACTTATACTAATAAAAATAACAAAATATTAATGAATAATAATAGTAATAATAATAAGTTATACTAATGATAACAGTAATAATGAGTAAAAATATCTAGTGGTTAATGGAAAAAATTATAACATAATGAATAAAGTGTTATATAAATAATAAATATATTATTATAATACTTATTATAATAAATATATTATTATAATACTTATTATTATAATACTTATTATTATAATAATAATTAAAATTATGGTAATCTTACTGAATACATTTTTAATTTGATCAATATTATGTTGTATATGAAATAATAATAGTAATGTGTTCATGGTTATGGTCAATTGCGTATATTGTTAATTATCATATTTCTTATTTGATAACAACTACTCACTATTAATGTTTCTTGTTAATGATAATTCTAATTATTGTTAAGTTTTAAAATAATATTAATTGTAATAATATTGATAAGAATTAGAATAAATCATTGTTGTTAATCCTCGATTAATACTTGTAATTATTATTTATGATTATTTGTATTAATAAATTATAGTAATAGTAATGTCTGAGCTGAAACTTAAATGAAATGATTGAACCTAAATTGGATAGAAATTGAAAAGAACAGGGACTTATTCTAGAAAATACCAGTACATTTAGCTTGCGGGGAAATGAAACTCGCTTAAGGATGTGATGGTGTTTTATTTGTACAGGCAACATTTTCTGCAATGTCCACAAGGGCTCTTAAATAGACACTTTGAAAAGCTCATCCAATGTGACATGCGTTTGAACTTCTTAAGTCAACAGCCGGAGATAATTTTGGATTCTCCATATTTTGAACCACGTTCATCTGTTTTTGAAGATCTAGATGACACGAAAGGTCAAGATTTCAACAGTGGAAAAAATGGTAAAAAAGGTTCAGCTAATTCTGGGTTCCAAGACCTGGCTTCACCTTCTGCTGCTCATTCATCATCCTTAGAAATTGAAAGTGGGGATCCTGCTGCTACAAAATCTGAGAACATATCTCGAGAAACTCATTCTCCCATTGCAGGTACAATTAGTTCCTCTTGGTTTTACTATATGTACAGAAATTTGGTGATATAATATGCCATGAGTTGAGAGATTCAGAAACCTAAAAAACTTTATTATCCTTTTGCTTGCATATTTGGTCTTGAGGATACCTTGACCAAACCAAGTGAAACCTAAATTAGGTACTTGTTGCCTATGCGTAAATGAAGGAAAAAAAATAGTCCCGAGTTAGCTCGACTTCTTTATTAAACATGCCAAGCCTGGACAAGTTGTTTCATATACAACAATTGGCCACTAATTATAAATTGGACTAGTAGTGTATTATGCCTGATGAGTATTCACTGGGCATAAATAAAAGAGAGGGCAGCGGGGGTTGGCAGTTAATTTTTTTTTACGAGTTGAGTTATTTGTCTCTATATTTCAAAAGAAACTTCCAGTCTTTAATTTTTGGCCATGTTTTGGAGATGAAAATGTAGTAAAAGCTGAATAATTTTTTCCATAGAAAAAGCTGAATAATTTGATTGTTGACATTCCCATACTAGTTATATATCTGTAGTTTTGCACTTCTATTGAAAGGAAATGGCAAGAAAGTAAAGTACTTGTTACGGAAAAAAGACACTATATTGACTCCATTATAGGCAATTAAAAGATAACAGTGTCAGCATAGTAGTTAAGATTGCAAATCGTTAGGGTCTCTTCTTGCTTTTACACAAATCGCCAAAAAAGCGTTCACTTGGGAAAAAATGGCACAGCTTTGTTAATTCATCCAAAATATTATAGGTTTAGAAAATTTATAAAATATAGCTACTTAAAACTAACTAATATTAAACATAGTAGTCAAAGGTGCGCCTAGGCGCGACTAGGCTCTCGGGCTAGCCCTTGCGCCTTTAGGGGTTTTAGGCTAATTTTTGCGCCTAGAGCGCCCCAAGGCGCGCCTGGGTGGCCAAAAAGCCCAAGGCGCGGCCTTGCTCCTTGACTACTATGATATTAAAAATATTACACCTTACAAGAGTCCACAACAAAAAAAACAAGTCATTAAAACCTAACCTTGTGTGCTTTTTTTTTCAAAGTGCGTGATATTAGAAAAAAAAAGGTTTCCTCCCCCCAGCGTTTTGTGTTCAACAAAAGCGCACATGGTGCGCTTTGCTGCACTTTAAGCGCAATAGTGAGCGCTTTTGACTACTATGAGTGTCAATTACCCAAGTTAGAAAATAGGAACTGATATTTTATTAAAGACTTTCAAATAGTTCAACTATCTTCGACAATAACTAAAACAAAAATCTGCATTATCTCTTACAATATACCTTTTTTTAATTGAAGGGAATGAAAATTTTGAAGCAGTTGAATCGAAGGGACCAAGGAATTGGGATGAAATCAAAGTGCCTGGTCTTCACCTTTCGATGTCGATGAGTGATTTCATGAACTGCATCTCAGAACAAATAACCTCTGGAAACCCGCAACTTTCAGCAGATGGATCAGAATGCCAGAACATACTGGAAGACATTGCACAGTACCTTCTCAGCGACACCCAATCGACAACATCTTCAGACGAGAAGAGGCTCATGTCTCGAGTCAACTCCCTCTGCTGCCTCTTGCAGAATTCTGAGTCTACTCAAAACCTACAGCAGCTTTACGGTGAAAGCGGCATCAATGAATCAGATGAGAAGAGGCTAATGGCTCGGGTCAATTCCCTCTGTTGCCTCTTGCAAAAGGAGCCTGCTTCTTCTTCCCAAAACTTGCAGCAGCAGCAGCAGCTTAATGAGCCAAACAATGGGAAAGGAATTCAGGTAAGCAACAAAAATGAATCCTTGTTTGAGAATATAAGCACACGTGGCATGTATGACACTGAAGGAAACGCAAAGGATGTTTCTTGTAGCAAACAAGTGTCAGGCATGTCAAGGAAGGATTCGTTTGGGGATTTGCTGCTTAATCTCCCTAGAATCGCTTCTCTTCCTAAGTTTCTATTCAACATCTCTGAAGAAGACACTGAGGGTCAAACTAGGTAGCTTACAGTATAGTTTCAGTCTAAATAGTGAATCTTTTGGAATGTACAAAAAGTGAAGATTCGCTCTGTTTAAATATGTGTAATGGGTTTTGGGATCTTGCATTGGTCAGAAATTTGGGATTTGGAAAATTGTTTTGATGAAGAATCCCTGTGAATTTCACTTTTAAAATGTCGGTCTCTGTATTTGATTTTGCTCGAATGTGTAGCGAACTTGTATTTGTAAACTTCAACTGAAATGTGTAGATACTTCCTGGAAAGAAAAGGGCATTGCAACTGCAACTCGAACATTGGATTGTAGTGATTCTTTTGTTCTACTTATGCTTTATAGAGTTGGTTTGGGTATCCTGATAGAAATATTTTATTTTTCTTAAACCGTGTGCTATTACTACCGTCTTTGGTTCTTTTCTTAAATGTGTACAATTACTATACCCAAATATGCCCTTAACAACTCTAAAGCATAAGTAGAATAAACTGAATAGAAATGGGCAATAAGGATTAATGTTCCTATACCCTAAAAAGATGTCATCTTAAATGTGCAATATTGAAGATTTTGTTTTCTTAATTATTAGTCTTTTACTGTGGCAGTATTTTCTAAATTAGTTCTTAATTTTTTTAGAAGACGTGTAAAGTCTTTACTATTAGTATCTAACTTATGGAGAAATTTAATTAAAACAAAATCGACCAAAAAAAAAGGAAAAAATGAAAAAATCCATTAAAATGAAATAGCCCATAGTTTGGCTGGGTACGCCTAGGCCAAATTCGTTTTTGTTTAGTAACTCGGTTTTATTTTTATTTTTTTTTTAAATATGATCAATGTACATTACTTGTTAAAAAACGACATTAAAAAATATTACAAATGAATTAAAACAACAAATATAAACTTTATTCTAATTAATTGTAAAGTTAAAAAAATTTTAATTCAATCATAAATATAAGTTGATTCATTTGTAACTTGGTATTGGTTAAAAATTGACAAATCTTACGTTTAACACCCTTAAAGTTTTTCTATTGCATTGTGCAATTTTTAAGATGAATATGTTTTTAGTTCATCAATTGATAGTTTCTTCTAATTCGTCTTGTAAAAACCTTTCAATTAATATTTAACTTTCATTTTAGTTGTATTTTTGTTCAAATTTAACAATTTTTAATTTGCCAATTGATGAATTGAAAAATAGAAAGCATCATCGTTTATATTTTAATTTTTAATCTTCAATTTTTAAATAATAAATAGTAATTTAAAATTTTATTAATTAAGAAACATAATCGGATCAGATAGAAAAAATGACTAAATACATAAACTAATAATACATTAACATTAAAATTGTTTGCTTATTTATTAAGCATTAACTTTATGATGAAAAAATAAATCAAATAACAGAGTATCTTGATGGTTTATATATATTTATTCAGTTTATTAAATTTCAGAAAGCATAAAAAATTATTTTCTAAGTCAAGGCATATAATAGAAAAATTTGAAAACCGTTTCCCAATATTTCAAACTGAAAAATTTTGCATCTAAATAGCAGTTTCCATTTTTCAATTTTACTTGAAATTTATTTTTTTGGAAACCGAAGGAAAATGTAAATAAAAAACGAATTCGGTACTTACCTTTTCTGTATGCCCAAGATTGAAGAACGCCGCTTGAATGCCGAATTGGATCCATCTCACAGTTTGTCGGAGTATGAATGTATATCTACAACTTCTGCAACGACTAAGATCGATAACTATCGATTTGCATGTTTCGTCGCGAGACAAAAAATCCGGGAGAGAGAATTTGGTTGGAAAAAATGATAATAAATTGGAATATGAATTTATTATGAAATCTGTTCTTGTGCCTTGATACACACGTTCATATCTTTTATATATATATATATATATATATATATATATATATATATATATATATATATATATATATATATATATATATATATA
>CATIWQ010661952.1:0-26640 GCA_949673415.1 Euphorbia schlechtendalii
TTCAACATGGGCAGTCAGATGGATTAAGAGTTTTTCATGTGATTTTAGGAGTATTTTTCTCTGTGTAATTGATAAATGACACCAGAGGGGCTCCCTTCAATCCAATTTTATAGGAAAAAGTACATCAATAAAGAAAAAAAATAGTATTCCGGACTGTTCTTCATAAAGAACCATCCAGATTGCTAGTATTCCAGACGGTTCTTTATTAAGAACTGTCCGGATTACTAGTATTCTGGACGGTTCTTTATTAAGAACCGTCCGGATTGCTCTTTGCGCCATATAACGCAACTGGAAAAAATTAGTTTTAATAGCATTCCGGATGTTCTTTACTAAGAACCGTCCGTATTGCTCCTTATTCCGAACGGTTTCAAACTGTCCGGATTAATGCCAAACTAATCGTGTCGCGGCCTATGTGGACTGTTCAAAACCGTCCGGAAAAGCCTAAAAGAACCGTTCCGAAAAGCCCATTCTGCACTAGTGTCTCCATGACAACTTTAGTAAATCAGTTTGTTCATTAGTGTTACTAGTTTCAACCATGGTATAAAAAATTTATCACTCACTCACGTGTTTACTCTCTAATAGTCACACTTGGTTCAAACGGGTACACTTTAGTATATAAACCTAGAAACAGTAATAAGACTCTTTAAATTGGAAAACAAAGAATAAAACCTAACAATAAAAGATAGGAAGCAAAATTAGAAGCAAATTGTCAAAAAATAAAAAAACAAATATTAGCACATAAGAATAAAAATTTTATGTACTTTGTGTGTATTAATATTCAACAATGAGCAATATGTCGAACTGGGTGTATTCAAGGCTAAAAGATGAAAAGAATCCAAGTCACAAACTAAGTTTAAAAAATATTACGAGATAAATGGGTATTAACACGAGGTTCTTCCTAGACTGCAAATTTATGTAAAATGAATTTATTTTAGACTCAATAAAAAAACAAAACAAAGCCAGAAAACTATAAAAAGAATCACAAATAGTTGGTAATAAGTACAAAATGTCATAAGGGAGCCAAAACCCACAAATCTTCACAAGTATTGAAAACAATCTTTTTTAAACTCTTAATATATTTATATGATAAAAAATAAGTTTTAAAATCATATGGTAATGATGGATATTACATAGGCTTCAAATCAACACTAAAATTGTTAAGAACTATCGAAGATGAACTTGTTTCTTTTCTCTTTTTTCATTTTTTCTCCTTTTTTTGTTTATTTTATTAATTTTTATCAACATCAAACAATCACTCTAAAGCTAATACTTAGATGTTATAATGATACAAGATAAAGAATTTAGAATTCAGCAGAAAAAAAATTGTAAAAAGAAACCCCAAAAAATTTTAGGATAGTTAAAGAGTGTTTAAACCTAAATCTAACACTGATACTAAATGATACGAAATCCCAATTTTTGTATACTAAAATGCCTTACATTGGATATCTAACCTTTAAGAAAGGACTTAAAACCCTAATATGAAGAACTTTAATTCAATGTGTGAATTAGAACGCTTATGATGGATTGATTGAAGAAGTAGCAAGAATAAGAGTCAAATAACTTATTTTGAGTCCAATTCGTAATACAAAAATAAGATTCAAGATAACCTCTCAAGCTCTCAAAGAGTAAACGAAACTGCATGAAACAATGATAATATTATTCAAATGATGTATTGAATATGAAATTTCAAGCTTATTTATAAGCATTCTCAATAACATTAGAGGAAAGGAAATAAACCTATCTAACTAAAAGAGAAATATCTTGCCTATGTGAACAAATAAATAATAATATGCTAACTTAAACAAAAGATAATCAAGGCTAAAAATAAGTATAATTCGTTCAAATGAATTAGGCCGGTTTCAAGGTGCCTTAATTAACCATATTTGAGCTTAATTTGTTCCTATGTGGCCTATTAAGGGGGTGTTTCTCCGAACTTCTAAGTCAATCAAACCACCTTAAAAGGAAATTTTTAAATTAAAAGTTTGTTAATTTATAGTGTTTCTCAAAACCTTTTTCAACTTAATAAAGTTACTTTTAAGTGAAAAGTAAGAAGTTACAAATACCTACTTTTAAAAAAGTGACTTTTCTTCTTATCTACTTCTTGACCAAGAAAATTGCATTAGTGTCTCCATATTATATTCAAAACCCAATACCCAGATATAATGTATGCCTTTTTTTAGTCTTTTCAAGATTCAACAACTTATAAGTGATTTAGAATTTAGTTTTGAGAAACATTTTTAACTGCATATAAATGACATAAAATTAGTTTACAGGAAAAACTTAAATACTTATTTTTAAGCCCCTTTAAAGTTAATAATATTTTAAGTCATAAGTCATAAGTTTGTAGAAATACCCCCTAATTATTCTGACACAAAAATTTATTTTAATCTAAGTAAATTTAGTAACCATAATCAAATTTCTAATGAAAATCAAGAAAATATGACGTCTTTCTCAATATGATGATTTGTCCACATATTGTTGATATCATTTCCTTGTTCTTCAGTTTTATTATGAACTTTCATTGCTTCAACATTCTTTATGGTGAATATTTGAAGTGTTTGTTTCTGATTCTTGGCCTTCATTCTAGTAATTGTGCCTTGTGACAAAGTTAGCTCATCCTTCTTGGCCTTCTTTCTCAATATGATGATTTGTCCACATATTGTTGATATCATTTCCTTGTTCTTTAGTTTTATTATGAACTTTCATTGCTTCAATATTCTTTATGACGAATATTTGAAGTGTTTGTTTATGATTCTTGGCCTTCTTTCTAGTAATTGTGCCTTGTGACAAAGTTAGCTCATCCTCCTTGGTGCTATTAGTAGTGCTCATATCATTTCCTCTGCATGTCTTTCGATCTTTTTGGCATATTCAACCATGTCTACATATGTGTTGAAATTTTTCATTTGCATTTCTCTCAGAAACAACGATTCAACCTTTCTACTAATTTCTCAACCAGTGCTTCCATTTTGGGTGCTCTATCGACTAAGGCTTAGATGACCATCCATATTTTATAATATGTTTTTAATTTCATGCCTTGACGAATTGCTTCCAAATCTTGGAGGGTCAACATTATAGACATAGTTTTCTATGAAAGATGACACAAATATTACCAGTTAGATTTAACATGGCTAGGCAAACTCATATACCAATTAGTGGATGAATCTCTCAAGGTGGTTTGGAAAAAGGTTGACCATGTGGACTTCGGGAGCATCAAAATTGATCATTACCCAAAAGTACCCTTATATATGTGCCTCAAGAGAGCCAGTTTCGTTGAATGGTGGAATGTAAGGCATTACCAAATTTGACATCAAGGGCTTTAAGGTGGATAAAGCAAAATTTTGTGAATCCGTGAATTTAGTGATGGTAAGCCCAATGAGTTGTATTAGCTTTGGAATTATTTCCTCTAATTTAGTGCATCTTTCTTTACACTTCTTCTCAGCCTTAGTGGGTTCCCCTTCAACTAGTACGCTCTTCCCTTTGTCGGATGGTGAAGGTTTATCGACTTTTTTCTTAGCTCTAATGGCTTTGACTTTTTCGATGAAAGTGTTTGACATGATCATGTCCTGGAATGAATCGAGGAGGGCTTGTTGAATTAGTTCAGCCATGGTTACCTTTCAAACTACTCATTTTTAGACTTTTTCTGGGTTGGGATCACCGATGCAGTTTCCTCTCTAATTCTCTAGCACCTTTCGTTCATAGTCCAAGCTGAAATCACAAGAGAAAGATCGGTGTGGTTCTATATGCATTTAGACCTAAGGGTTTTTACCGGGAGATGTTTCTTATGCGTGCCCAATTTTATTTGTCATGTCGCTTCTCCTAAGAGACTCGTAAAAAAATCCATCCTCTTCCTAAAAGGGAAATTGTATTGCTTCTTCTAAGAGACTCATCATAAAAATCCATCCTCTTACCAAAAGGGATATCATGTTGACTCTCCCAAGAGACTCGATACCAAAATCTATCCTCTTCCCAAAAGAAAAATTGTACCGCATCTCCCCGAGACTCATAATAATAATTCATCATCTTCTCAAAAGGAAAATCATACCGTGTCTCCTAAGATACTCGTCACAAAATCCATCCTTTCCCAACAGGGAAGTCGTGTTACGTCTCCAAAGATACACGTCATAAAAATCCTTCCTCATTCCAGAAGGGAAATCATGTAGTGTCTCCCAAGACACTCATCATAAAAGGGAAATCGTGTCACATCTCTCTGAGACTAGTAACAAAAATCCATCCTCTTCCTAAAAGGAAAATGTGTTACGTCCCCCCGAGACTTGTCATAAAAATCCATCATCTTCAAGAAAGGGAAATCATATCTTGTCTCCCTAGAGACTCATCAGAAAAATCCACCCTCTTCCCAAAATAAAAATTGTGTCACATCTCCCCGAGACTCGTTACAAAAATCCATCCTCTTCCCAAAAGAGAAATCATGTCGCGTCGCCCCGATACTCATCACAAAAATCCTTTCTCTTCATGAAAGGGAAATCATGTCGCTCCTCGAAACTCATAAAAAATCCATCATCCTCCAAGAAGGGAAATTTTTTTGCTTCTTCAATGAGACTCTTCACAAAAATCCATCCTCTTCTAAAAAGGGAAATTGTGTCGACTCTTCCAAGAGACTTGTCACAAAAATCCATCCTTTGTCCAAAAGGGAAATCGTACCGCATCTCCCAGAGACTCATCACAAAAATTCATCCTCTTCCCAAAAGGGAAATCATACTATGTCTCCCAAGAGACTCATCGTAAGATCCATCATCTTCTCGAAAGGGAAGTTGTGTCACATCTCCAAAGAGTCTTGTCAAAAAAATCCATCCTCTTCCCAAAAAGAAAATCGTGTAACATCTCCCAAGAGACTCATCACAAAAAATCCATCATCTTCACTAAAGGGAAATCATGTCGCGTCTCCCCGAGACTCATCACAAAAATCCATCCTCTTCCCAGAATGAAAATCATGTTGTGTCTCTCAGAGACTCAAAAAAATCCATCCCCTTTCCAAAAGGAAAATCATCTCGAGTCTCCCTGAGAGTCATCACAAAAATTAATCCTCTTCACAAAAGAGAACTTATTTTGAGTCTCCCAAGAGACTCTCTTCTGAAAAGTCCTACCAATTCCCAAAAGGCAAATCATACCGCATCTTCAAAGAGACTCGACCCAAAAATCCATCATCTTCCTAAAAGGAAAATCATGTGGTGTCTCCCAAGAGAATTGTCACAAAAATCCATCATCTTCCTAAAAGAGAAATCGTGCCACGTCTCCCCGAGACTCTTCAAGAAAATTCATCCTCTTCCTAAAGGGAAATCATGTCGTGTCTCTTAAGAGACTCGTCACAAAAATCCATCCTCTTCCAAAAAGGAAAATCATGTTGCATCTTCCAATAAACTCATCACAAAAATCCATCATCTTCCCAAAATGGATATCATATCGACACTCCCAAGAGACTCAATAGAAAAATCCATCCTCTTCTTAAAAGGAAATTCATGTCGCGTCTCCCCGAGACTCATCATAAAAATGCGTCATCTTCCCAAAAGGAAAATCATGTCGTGTCTCCCAAGAGACTTGTCACAAAAATCCATCCTCATCCCAAAAGAAAAATCATGTAGTGTCTCCTAAGATATTAGTCAAAAAGGAAAATCATGTCACGTCTCTCTGATACTTGTCACAGAATTCCATCCTCTTCCCATAAGGAAAATTCTGTTGCGTCTCCCTCCGACTCGTAACAAAAATCCATCATCTTCAAGAAAGGGAAATCGTATCATGTCTCCCTAGAGAATCGTCTGAAAATTTCATCATCTTCCCAAAATGAAAATCATGTCACGTCTCCCCGAGACTCGTCAGATAAATCCATGATCTTCTCAAAAGAGAAATGGGGTCACGTCTTCCAAGACTCATCACCAAAATCCATCCTTTGCATGAAAGGGAAATGGTGTTACTCCTCGAGACTCATAAAAAAATCCATCCTCTTCCTAGAAGGGAAATCTTACTACATCTTTTAAGAGACTCTTCACAAAAATCCATCCTCTTCCCAAAAGGGAAATAATATCAACTCTCCCAAGAGACTTGTCACAGAAACCATCCTCTTCCTAAAAGGGTAATTGTGCCGCGTCTCCCTATGGCTCATCACAAAAATTCATCCTCTACCCAAAAGGGAAATCATGCTATGTCTCCAAAGAGACTTGTCACAAAAATCCATCATCTTCTCAAAAGGGAAGTTCTATTGCGTCTGCAAAGAGTCTCGTAAAAAAAATCCATCCTCTTACCAAAAGGAAAATCGTGTCAGGTCTCCCAAGAAACATGTCACGAAAATGCATTCTCTTCACAAAAGGAAAATTGTGTCACGTCTTCTTGAGACTCGTCACAAAAATCAATCCTCATCCTAGAAGAAAATTTTTGTTGTGTCTACCCGATACTCTTAAAAAAAATCCATCCTCTTCACAAAAGGGAAATCATGTTGCGCCTCCCAAGAGACTAGTTCACCAAAATTCATCCTCTTCCTAATGGGGAAGTTGTGTAGCGTCTCTAAAAAGACTCGTCAAAAAAATTTATCTCTTCCCAAAAGGGAAATTGTGTCACTTCTTCTAAGAGACTCATCATGAAAATCCATCCTCTTCCCAAAAGGGACATTATGTTGACTCTCCCAAGAGACTTGACACAAAAATCCATCATCTTCCCAAAATGGAAATCGTGTCTTGTCTCCTAGAGAATTCTCAAAAACATCCATCCTCTTCAAAAAAGGGATACATGTTATGTTTCCCAAGAGACTTGTCACAAAAATACATCATCCCAAAAGGGAAATCATGTTGCATCTCCCAAGAGACTCATCACAAAAAATCCATCTTCTTCCCAAAAGGTATATCATGTCGCGTCTCCTAATAGGCTCGTAAAAAAATTCATCCTCTTCATAAAAGGGAAATCATGTCACGTCTCCCCGAGGCTTGTCAAAAAAATCCATCCACCCAGAAGGAAAACCATGTTGCGTCTCCCCAAGATTAGTGAAAAAAGGCATCCTTTACCTAAAAGAAAAATCATGTCACGTTTCCTAAGAAACTCATAAAAAATCCATCCTCTTCCCAAAAGGGAAGACGTGTCACGTCTCCAAAGAGACTCGTCACAAAAATTCATCCTCTACCTCAAAGGAAATCGTGTCTTATCTCTTGAGAGACCCATCAAAAAATCCATCATCTTCTCGAAAGGGAAATCGTGACTCAACTCACTGAGACTCATTAAAAAAATTAATCCTCTTCTCTAAAGAGAAATCATGTTGCGTCTCCCAAGAGACACATCACAAAAAATCCATCCTCTTCCCAAAAGGGAAATCGTGTCATGTTTCCTAAGAGACTCATCACAAAAATCTATCATCTTCCCAAAAGGGAAATTGTGTCACATCTCCCCGATACTCATCATAAAAAATTCATCCTCTTCTCAGAAGGAAAATTGTTTTGCGTCTCCCCAAGACTAGTGATAAAATTACATCCTCTTTCAGAAGGAAAATCATGTTACGTCTCCCAAGACACTCGTCACAAAATCTATCCGCTTCCCAAAATGGAAGATGTTTCTTATCTCCAAAGAGACTCTTCACAACAATCCATTCTCTTCCCGAAAGGGAAATCATGTCACGTCTCTCCAAGACTCGTCACAAAAATCCATCCTCCCTAAAATAAAAATTGCTCACATCTTCCCGAGACTCCTCACAAAAATCCATCTTCTTCTTGAAAGGGATATTGTGTTCGCGTCTCCACGAGACTCGTAACAAAAATCCATCCTTTTTCGGAAGGGAAATTGTGTCACGTCTTCCAAGAGAATCTTCACAAAAATCCATCCTCTCCCAAAATGGAAATCGCGTCAACTCTCCAAGAGACCCGTGATAAAAATCCATCCTCTTCCCAAAAGGGAAATCGTGGCGTCTCTCCTCAAGACTCATCCCAAAAATCCATCGTCATCTCAAAAGGGATATTGTTTCGCGTCTCCACAGAGATTTGTCACAAATATTCATTCTCTTCCCAAAAGGAAAATCATGGCGTGTCTCCCAAGAGACTCATAAAATAAATTCATCCTCTCAACAAAAGGAAAAGTGTGTTGCGTCTCCTTGAGACTCGTCATAGAAATCCATCCTCTTCCTAGAAGGAAAATCGTGTCGTGTCTCCCCGAGACTTGTCATAAAAATCCATCCTCTTCACGAAAGGCAAATCGTGTCGCGTCTTCTAAAGGCTCCTCACAAAAATCCATCATCTTCCCAAAATGCAAATCGTATCGCATCTCCCCAGACTCATCACAAAAATAAATCATCTTCCCAAAAGATAAATTATGCTGCATCTCCCTGAGACTCATAAAAAAAATCCATCCTCTTCATGAAAGGGAAATCATGTCATGTCTCCCGTAAACTCGTAACAAAAATCCATACTCTTCCTAGAAGGGAAATCGTGTCGCATCTGAGAAGAGCAGGTCTGGCTCTAAGAAGATAGGGGGTTCTTCCCTATCAGAAAAGAACGAGATGCAAATAAGCTTCTTACTCTGCACATTTGCTTTCCTAGTTCTTTTACTTCCATGCCCGCATTAAGAATTTAGAAGAGACTCATCATAAAAACCCATCCTCTTCACAAAAGGGAAATCATGTCAAGTCTCCCAAGAGACTTGTCAAAAAAATTCATCCTCTTCCAAAAAGGGAAATTGTAGCGCAACTCACCAAGACTTATCACAAAAATTCATCATCTTCCCAAAAGGGAAATCATGTCACGCCTCTCAAGAAACTTGTCATAAAAATCCATCCTCTTCCTAAAAGTGAATTTATACCACGTCTCCCAAGCGGCTCATCACAAATATCCATCCTCTTAACAAAAGGGAAATTGTGTTGTGTCTTCGAAGATACTCATCACGAAAATCCATCCTCCTAACAACAGGGAAATCATATCGTGCTTCCTTGTGGCTCATCATAGAAATCCATCCTCTTCCCAAAAGGAAAATCATGTTGCATCTCCTCAAAACTCGTTACAAAAATCCATCCTCTTCATGAAAGGGAAATCGTGTCACGTCTCCCCTAACTCATTACAAAAAACCATCCTCTTCCAAGAAGGGAAATTGTGTCACTTCTCATAAGAGACTCATCACAAATTCCATCCTCTTAACAAAAGGGAAATCATGTTGCATTTTTCAAGAGACTCATCACAAAAATGCATCCTCTTAATAACAGGGAAATCATATCACATCTTCCTATGGCTTGTAAAAAAACCATCCTCTTCCCAGAAGGAAAATCATGTTGTGTCTCCCCAAGACTCGTTACAAAAATCCATCCTGCTAACAACAGGGAAATCATATCACATCTTCCCATGGCTTGTCAAAAAAATCCATCCTGGAAAATCATGTAGCGTCTCCCCAAGACTCGTTATAAAAATCCATCCTCTTCATGAAAGGGAAATCATGTCCCGTCTCCCCTAACTGGTCACAAAAATCCATCCTCTTCTCAAAAGGGAAATCATGTCAAATCTCATAAGAGACTCATCAAGAAAATCCATCCTCTTTCTAAAAGGGAAAACAAAATGTGACTCACAGAGACTCATCACAAAATTCATCCTCTTCCTGAAAGGGAAATTGTGTCGCACCTTCCAAGAGACTCGTCACCAAAATTCAACCTCTTCCAATCATGTCACATCTCCAAAGAGGCTCATTAAAAAAATCCATCATCTTTAGTAAAGGGAAATCTTATCGCTTCATCCCGAGCCTCATCACAAAAATCCATCCTCTTCCTAATAGAGAAATCGTTTTACGTCTCCCCAAGACTAGTGATAAAAGAACAGCCTCTTCCCAGACAGAAAATCCTGTCATGTCTCCCAATAGACTTGTCACAAAATCCATCCTCTTCCCAAATGGGAAGATGTGTCACGTCTCCAAAGAAACTCTTCACAAAAATCCATCATCTTCCCAAAAGGAAATCGTGTCGCATATTCTAAGATACTCATCACAAAAATCTTTCCTCTTCCCAAAAGGGAAATCGTGATGCGACTCTTCGAGATTTATCACAAAATTTCATCCTCTTCACAAAAGGAAAATTGTGTCGGGTCTCCCATGATACTCGTAAAGAAAAAATTCATTTGCTTCCCTGAAGGAAAATCATATCTGTCTCCCCGAGACTTGACATACAAATTCATCCTCTTTCAAAAAGGAAATTGTTTCACATTTCCTAAGAGACTCATCACAACAATACATCATCATCCTAAAAGGGAAATCGTTTCCCATATCCCAAGCGACCCGTCACAAAAAATCCATCCTCATCCCAAAAGGAAAATCTTGTCGCATCTCCTAAGAGACTCATAAAAAAATCCATCTTCTTCACAAAAGGGAAATCATGATGCGACTCTCCGAGAGTCAACATAGAAAATCATCCTCATCTAAAAAGGGAAATCGTGTCATGTCTCCAAAGACCCTCATCACAAAAAAATCCATCCTGTTCACAAAAAGGAAATTATGTTGCATCTCCAAAGAGACTCGTCACAAAAATCTATCCTCTTCCCAAAAGGGAAATTGTGTCGCATCTCCCCGAGACTCGTCACAAAAATCCATCCTCTTCCCAAAAGGGAAATCATGTCACATCTCCCCAAGACTCGTCACAAAAAACCATCCTCTTCCTAAAAGGTAAATCGTTCGTGTCTCCTTAAGACTCCTTACAAAAATCCATCCTCTTCCTAAAAGGGAAATCATGTTGTGTCTCCTCGAGACTCGTAACTAAAATCCATCCTCTTCCTAGAAGGGAACTTGTGTCATGTCTTCCAAGAGGCTCATAAAAAAATTCATCTTCTTCCCAAAATGGAAATCGAGTCGACTCTCCCAGGAGGCTCATCACAAAAATCAATCCTCTTCCCAAAAGGGAAATCGTGGCATGTCTCCCTGAGACTCATCCCAAAAATCCATCCTCTTCGCAAAAGGGAAATCGTGTCACGTTTCCAAAGAGACTTGTCAAAAAATCAACTCTCTTCCTAAAAGGGAAATCATGTCACGTCTCCAAAGAGACTTGCACAAAATTAATCCTCTTAAAAAAGGGAAATCATGTTGCGTCTCCTTGTGACTCGTCACAGAAATCCATCCTCTTCCCAGAAGGAAAATCATGTTGCGTCTCCTTGAGACTCGTCACAAATATCCATAATCTTTACGAAAGGTAAATTGTGTAGCTTCTTCCCAATGCTCCTCGAAAATTCCATCCTCCTTCTAAAATGCAAATCGTGTCGCATCTCCCTAAGACTCATCACAAAAATATATCCTCTTCCCAAAAGAGAAATCATGCCGCATCTCCCATAAGGGAAATCATATCGCGTCTCCTTAAGACTCATCACAAAAATCCATACTCTTCACATAAGGGAAATTGTGTCACATCTCCCGTAAACTCGTAACAAAAATCCTTACTCATCCTAGAAGGGAAATCATGTCGCGTCTCCGAAGAGACTCATCACAAAAATCCATCCTCTTCGAAAAAGGGAAATCATGTCATGTCTCTTAAGAGATTTGTCAAAAAAATTCATCCTCTTCCCAGAAGGGAAATCGGTACGTAATTCACCGAGACTCATCGTAAAAATTTATCATCTTTCCAAAAGGAAAATCATGTACTGCCTCCCAAAACACTTGTCACAAAAATCCATCCTCTTCCCAAAACTAAAATTGTGTCGCGTCTCCCAAAACTCTTGTCACAAATATCCATCCTCTTTACAAAGGGGAAATCCTATTGCATATTCCAAGAGACTCATCATGAAAATCCATCCTCTTAACAACAAGGAAATCAGGTCGTGTATCCTCGAGGCTCATCATAGAAATCCATCAAAAATCAATCCTCTTCATGAAAGGAAATGGTGTCGCATCTCCAAAGATACTCATTATAAAAATCCATCTCTTCCTAAAAGGGAAATCATGTCGCGTCTCGTAAGAGACTCATCAAGAAAATCCATCATTTTTCCAAAAGGGAAATTGTAATGCGACTCACCTAGACTCATTACAAAAATTCATCCTCTTCCGAAAGGCAAATCATATTACACCTCCCAAGAGACTCATAAGAAAAATAATACCTCTTCCAATCATGTCACATCTCCCAAGAGGCTCAAAAAAAAATCTATCCTCTTCACAGAAAGGAAATCCTGTTACATAATCCCAGCACTCGTCACAAAATTCCATCCTCTTCCTAGAAGGAATTTCATGTTCCATCTCCCCAAGACTAGTGACAAAAATACATCCTCTTCCAAAAAGGAAAATCGTGTTGCGTATCCTAGGAGACTCATCACAAAATCCATCCTCTTTCCTTCCCAAAAGGGAAGACGTGGCGCTTCTCCAAAGAAACTCATCACAAAAATCAATCATCTTCCCAAAAGGGAAATTGTGTCAAGTCTATTAAGAGACTCATCATAAAAATTCATCCTCTTCCCAAAAGGGAAATCGTGACATGACTCATCGAGATTCATCACAAAAGTTCATACTCTTCATAAAAGGGAAATCGTGTGGCTTCTCCCAAGACTCTCATCACAAAAAATTCATCTGCTTCCCAAAATGGAAATCATGTCTGTCTACCCGATACTTGACATAGAAATCCATCCTCTTCCAAGAAGGAAAATTAGGTCGCATTTCTCAAGAGACAAGCCACAAAAATACATCATCATCCTTAAAGGGAAATTGTGTCTTGTTTCCCAAGGGAATCATCACAAATAATCCATCCTTGTCCCAAAAGGGAAATCCTGTCACGGCTCTCTGAGACTCATTACAAAAAATCATCCTCTTCCTATAGGGAAATCATGTCATGTCTCTAAATAAACTCATCATAGCAAATCCATCCTCTTCCCAAAAGGGAAATCATGTCGCGTCTCCTAAGAGACTCGTCACAACAATCCATCTTCTTCCCAAAAGAGAAATCATATCACGTCTCATAAGAGACTTGTCAAAAAATCCATTCTCTTCGTAAAGGGAAATCCTGATGCGGCTCTCTGAGACTCATTACAAAAAATCATCCTCTTCCTATAGGGAAATCGTGTCATGTCTCTAAACAAACTCGTCATAGAAAATCCATCCTCTTCCCAAAAGGGAAATCATGTCGCGTCTCCTAAGAGACTCGTCACAAAAATCCATCTTCTTCCCAAAAGAGAAATCATATCACGTCTCACCAAGACTCGTCACAAAAAACCATAAAAGGGAAATCATCCGCGTCTCCTTGAGGCTCCCCACAAAAATCCATCCTCTTCTTAAAAGAGAAATCATGTCGCCTCTCCCCGAGACTCGTAACAAAAATCCATACTCTTCCCAGAAAGGAAATAGTGTCACGTCTTCCAAGAGACTCAACACAAAAACCATCTTCTTCCCAAAATGGAAATAGTGTCGACTCTCCCAAGAGACTCGTCACAAAAATCCATCCTCTTCCCAAAAGGGAAATTGTGGAGCATCTCCTTGAGACTCATCTAAAAAATCCATCCTCTTCCCAAAAGGGAAACCATGTCGCGTCTCCAAAGAGACTTGTCACAAAAATCCATCCTCTTCCCAAAAAGATGACTATGTCATGTCTTCCAAGAGACTCATCACAAAAATCAATCCTCTTAACAAAAGGGAAATCGTGTCACGTCTCCCCGAGACTCATCATAGAAATCCATCCTCTTCCCAGAAGGAAAATTGTGTTCATCTCCTTGAGACACGTTACAAAAATCCATCCTCTTCACAAAAGGGAAATCTTGTCGCGTCTCCCCTAACTAGTAAAAAAATCCATCCTCTTCCCAGAGGGAAATGGTGTCACATCTACAAGGAGACTCATCAAAATAATCCATCCTCTTCCTAAAAGGAAAATCGTGTTGCTCTCTTAAGAGACTCGTCAAGAAAATCCATCATCTTTCCAAAAGGGAAATCGTAATGCAACTCACCAAGACTCATCACAAAAATTCATCCTCTTCTTAAAAGGGAAATCGTGTCGCACCTCCCAAGAGACTTGTTACAAAAATCCAACCTCTTCCAAGAATGGTTCATAAAAAAAATCCATCCTCTTCACAAAAGAGAAATCCTGCCACATCATCCGAGACTAGTCACAAGAATCCATCCTCTTCATAGATGGAAAATCTTATCACGTTTCCCAAGAGATTAATCACAAAATCCATCCTCTTCCCAAAAGGGAAGACGTGTCACGTCTCCCATAAAGTGTGTCACAAAAGTCCATCATCTTCCCAAAAAGGAAATCATGTCACGTCTCTAAGAGACTCGTCACAAATATCCATCCTCTTCCCAAAAGAGAAATCGTGATGTGACTCATCAAGACTGATCACAAAAATTTATCCTCTTCATAGAAGGAAAATCGTGTCACGTCTGCCAAGAGACTCATTACAAAATATTCATCTGCCTCCCAAAAGGGAAATCATGCCTATCTCCACGAGACTTGATACAAAAATCCATTTACTTAAAAAATGGGAAATTATGTTGTGTTTCCTAAGAGAATGGTCACAAAAATACATCATTATCCTCAAAGGAAAATCGTGTTATGTCTCCCAAGAGACTAATCACAAAAAATCCATCCTACTCCCAAAAGGGAAATCGTGTCATCGCGTCTCTTAAGATACTCTTAAAAAATTGCATCCTCTTCCCAAAAGGGAAATAATGATGCAACTTTCCTAAACTCATGACAAAAAATAATCCTCTTCCCAAAAGGGAAATAGTGTTGCATCTCTAAAGACACTCATAAAAAATCCATCCTCTTTCCCAAAGGAAAATAGAGTGGCGTCTCCTAAGAGACTCGTCAAAAAAATCAATCCTCTTCTCAAATGGGAAATCGTGTCGTGTCTCCCCGAGATTCCTCACTAAACTCTGTCATTTTCCCTAAAGGGAAATTGTGTCACGTCTCCTTAAGACTTGTCACAAAAATCCATCCTCTTCCCAAAAGAGAAATTATGTCACGTTTTCCTAAGACTCATCACAAAAATCCATCCTCTTCACAAATGGGAAATCATGTCCCTTCTTCCCGAGACTCGTCACAAGAAATCCGTACTCTTCCTAGAAGGGAAATTGTGTTGCATCTTCTAAGAGACTCATAGAAAAAATCCATCCTCTTCCTAAAAGGGAAATCTCGTCAACTCTCCTAAGAGATTCGTAAAAAAATTCCATCCTCATCCCGAAAGGGAAATTCATGTCGCATCTCCCTGAGACTCATCATGAAAATTCATAATCTTCCCAAAACAGAAATCATGCTACATCTCCAAAGAGACTCATCACGAAAATCCATCCTCTTTCTAAAAGGAAAGTTGTGTCGCTTCTCCAAAGAGACTCGTCACAAAATCCCTCTACCCAAAAGAAAAATCGCGTTAAGTCTCCCAAGTGATTCATCACAGAAATCCAACCTCTTAATAAAAGGGAAATCATGTCACGTCTCCTTGAGACTCGTGACAGAAATTCATCCTCTTCCTAAATTGAAAATCATGTTCCGTCTCCCTGAGACTTTTCACAAAAATCAATCCTCTTCACTAAAAGGAAATCATGTCACGTCTCTTAAGAGACTTGTCATGGAAATTCATCATCTTCCAAAAATTGAATTCGTATGAAATCTCCTCGAGACTCATCACAAAAATCCATCCTCTTCCCAAAAGAGAAATAGTGTCGCATCTTCGGGAAGCTCATCATAAAAATCCATCCTCTTCATAAAGGGAAATCATGACTCATTTACTTAAACTCGTCACAAAAATCTATCATTTTCCCTTAAAGGAAATTGTATCGTGTCTTCCAAGGGACTCATAAAAAATCTATCATCTTCCCAAAAGGGAAATCATGTCACGTCTCCCAAGAGACTCGCCACAAAAGGGAAGATGTGTTGAGTCTCCAAAGAGACTCGTCATTAAAATCAGTCCTCTTCCCTAAATAGAAATCATGTTGCGTCTTCTAAAACACTCGTAACAAAAATCCATCCTCTTCACAATAGGGGAAATCATGACATGACTCATCGAGACCCATCACAAAAATTTAACCTCTTCCCAAAAGGAAATCATGTCGCATCTCCCAAGAGGCTCATCACAAAAAATTCATCTACTTCCAAAAGGGAAATTGTGTCTGTCTCCCCGAGACTTGACACAAAAATCCATCCTCTTTCGAAAAGTGAAATCGTGTCACATTTCCCAAGAGACTCATCACAGAAATAAATCATCATCGTAATAGGAAAATCATGTTGTGCCTCCCAACAGACTAATCATAAAAAATCCATTCTCTTCCCAAAAGGGAAATCGTGTTGCATCTCCTAAGAGAATTGTTACAAAAATCCATCCTCTTCCCAAAAGTGAAATTGTGACACGACTCACCTAAACACATCAAAAAAATTGAAACTCTTCCCAAAAGGAAAATTGTGTTGCATCTCCCAATAGACTCATCATAAAGAATCCATCATCTTCTCAAAAGGGAAATTGTGTCACGTCGCTAAGGAGACTCGTCAGAAAAATCTATCCTCTTCCTAAATGAGAAATCGTGCCACTTCTCCCGAAGACTCATCACAAAAACCCATCCTCTTCCTAAAAGGGAAATCGTGTTTCGTCTCCCTAAGACTCCTAAAAATATCCATCCTCTTCCTAAAAGGGAATTCGTGTTGTGTCTCCCGAAGACTCATCACAAAGATCCATACTCTTCCTAGAAGGGAAATTGTGTCAGGATTTCAAGGAGACTAGTAAAAAAATACATCCTCTTCCCAAAAGGATAATTGTGTTGCATCTCCCAAGCAACTCATCATAAAATCCATCCTATTCCTAAAAGGGAAGATGTGTCGTGTCTCCAAAGAGACTAGTCACTAAAATCCATCCTCTTTCCAAAAGGGAAATCATGACACGATTCACCGAGACTCATCATAAATATTCATCTCTTCCCAAAAGGGAAATCATGTCGCGTCTCCAAAGAGAAAATTCATCTGCTTCCCTAAAGGGAAATCGTGTTTGTCTTCTCGAGACTTGACACAAATATCCATCCTCTTCCCAAAACGGAAATCGTGTCATATCTCTCCAAGACTCTTAAAATAATCATCCTCTTACTAAAAGGGAAATTGTATTATGTCTCCCAAGAGACTTGTGAATAAAAATTCATCCTCTTCTCAAAAGGGAAATTGTGTAGCGTCTCCAAAGATACTCGTCAATAAAAATTCATTCTCTTCTCAAAAGGGAAATCATGTCTGTCTTCCCGATACTTGACACAAAATTCCATCCTCTTTTGGGAAGGGAAATTGTGTTGCGTTTCCCAAGAGACTCATCACAAAAATATATCATCATCCTAAAAGTGAAATCGTGTTACGTTCTCATCACAAAAAATCCATCCACTTCCCAATAGGGAAATCTTGTCCCGTCTCCTAAGAGACTCGTCACAAAAATCCATCCTCTTCCCAAAAGGGAAATCGTGAAGCGAATAACAACTCATCATAAAAATTCATCTTTTTGGCAAAAGGGAAATCATGTTGTGTCTCCTAAGAGGCTCTTTAAAAAAACCCATCCTCTTCAGAAAAGGGAAATCATGTCGCATCTCCCTATGACTCGTCTTAGATATCTATCTTCTTCCTAGAGGGAAATCGTGTCTCATCTCCTAGAGACTCATCACTAAAATACATACTCTTCACAAAAGGGAAATCATGTCACGTCTCCAAGAGACTCGTCACAAAGAATCCATCCTCTTCCCAAAAGGGAAATCATGTCGCATCTCGTAAAAGACTCAAATAAAAAATCCATCATCCTTCCAAAAGAGAAATCGTATCCCGTCTCCCAAAGTCTTGTAAAAAAATAATCCTCTTTCCAAAAGGAAAATCGTTTCGTATCTCCTATGAGACTCCTCAACTAAATCCATCCTCTTCCCAAAAGGGAATTCATGTCACGTTTCCCAAGAGAATCATGTCAAAAAATTGAAATCGTGTCTTGTTTCCCAAGAGACTCGTCTCAAAAATTTCATTCGCTTCCCAAAAGGGAAATCGTGTCTTGTCTTGCCGAGACTTGTAAAAAAAACCCATCCTCTTACCAAGAGAGAAATGGAGTAATGTCTCTCAAAGACTTGTCACAAATAATTCATTCACTTCTCAAAAGGGAAATCTTATCTTGTCTCCCCGAGACTTGTCACAAAAATCCATCCTCCTCTAATAAGGGAAATCGTGTTAGGTTTCCCAAGAGACTCATCACAAAATACATCATCATCCCAAATGAATCATGTCACGTTTCCCAAGAAACTCATCACATAAAATCCATCCTCATCCCAAAAGGGAAATCGTGTTGCGTCTTCTAAGAGACTCGTTACAAAAATCAATCCTCATCCCAAAAGGGAAATCATGACGTGACTCACCAAGACTCATAACAAAAATTCATCCTCTTTCCAAAAAGGAAATCATATCATGCCTCTCAAGAGACTCTTCACAAAAATCCATCCTTTTCCAAAGAGAGAAATCATGTCGCATCTCCCAAGAGGCTTATCACAAAGATCCATCCAATTTAAAAAAGGGAAATCATACCGCGTCTCCCAAGTGACTCGTGATAAAAAAATCCCTACACTTCAAAAAAGGTATCATGTCACGTCTCCCAAAAGAATCGAAATAAAAGTCCATCCTTCGAAAAGGGAAATCATGTTGCGTCTCCTCGAGACTTGTAAAAAAATCATCCTTTTCTCAAAAGGGAAATCAGGTAGTCTTCCAAAATCCTCTTCATGAAAGGGAAATTGTATTGCATCTCCTCGAGAGTCATTATAAAAATCTATCTTCTTACGAAAGGGAATTCGTATCACGTCTCTCCTAGACTTGTCACCAAAATCCATTCTCTTACTAGAAGGGAAATTGTATCGCATCTTCTTAGAAAATCATCACAAAAATACATCCCCTTCCCAAAAGGGAAATCAAGCCACGTTTCCCATAAGACTCGTAGTAAAAATCCATCCTCTTTCCAAAAGGGAAGTCATGTTGAGTCTCCAAAGAGCCTCGTCACAAAAACCCATCCTCTTCTTAGAAGGGAAATCATGTTGAGTCCCCTAATAGACTCGTCACAAATATCCATCCTCTTCATAAAAGGGAAATCGTATCACATCTCCTAAGACTCGTTACAAAAATCCATCCTCTTCCCAAAGGATTAATTGAGTTACATCTTCCAAAGACTTTTCATAAAAATCTATCCTCTTTCCAAAAGGGAAATCATGCCACATCTCCCAGAGACTCATCACAAAAATTTATCTTTTTCCCAAAAGGGAAATCATATGGCATATACATAGAGAATCATCACAAAAACATCCTCTTCCCAAATGGGAAGTTGTATCCTATCGCCAAATAGACTTGTAACAAAAATCCATCCTCTTAACAAAAGGGAAATTATGTCCCATTTCCTAAGAGACAATTCACAAAAATCCATCCTCTTTCCATAAGGGAAAATCATGTTGCGTCTCCTAAAGACTCGTTACTAAAATACATATTCCTCATAAAAGGGTAATCATGTGGCGTCTCTTGAGAGACTCATGATAAAACATCTGCCCACTTCAAAAAAGAGAAATCATGTTGCGTTTCCAAAAAGACTCGAAAATAAAATCCATCATCCTCCAAAAGGGAAATCGTGTTGCGTCTCCTGGAGACTCATAAAAAATCATCCTCTTCTTGAAAGGGAAATTGTATCGTGTCTTTCAAGCGACTCGAACAAAAATCCATCCTCTTCCCAAATGAGAAATTGTGTAGTTCCTTCAAAGAGACTCATTCCAAAAGAGAAATAATGTTACATCTCCCATCATAAAAATCCATCCTCTTCACAAAAGGGAAATCATGTTGCATCTCCTAGAGACTCGTCACAAAAATCCATCATCTTTCTAGAAGGAAAATTGTGTTGTGTCTCCCCGAGACTAGTGAAAAAAATCCAACTTCTTCTAAAAAGGAAAATCGTGTTGCATCTCCCAAGACACTCGTTAAAATATACAATTATTCTCAAATGGGAAGTTGTGTCGCATTCTAAGGAGGCTCGTCACAAAAATCTATCTTCTTCTCGAAAGGAAGTTCATGTCGTGTCTCACATGAGACTTGTCACAAAAATCGATCATCTTCATAAAAGGGAAATTCATCCACTTCAAAAAAGAAAAAATCATGTCGCGTCTCCCAAAAGATTCGAAACAAAAATCCATCATCTTTCCAAAAGGGAAATCATGTTGCGTCCCCCCAAACTTGTAAGAAAATCATCCTCTTCTCAAAAGGGAAATCGTGTAGAGTCTTCTAACCAATCTCAATAAAAAATTCATCCTCTTCCTAAAAGGGAAGTCGTATCGCGCCTCTCTAGAGACTTGACATGAAAATCCATCCTCTCCCTGTAAGGGAAAACTTGTCTTGTATCCCCAAGACATGTCACAAAAATCCATCCTCTTCCCAAAAGGGAACTCCTGAAGTAACTCACCGAGACTTATCACAAAAATTCATCATCTTTTCGAATGGGAAATCATGTCGTGCCCCCCAAGAGAATTGTCATAAAAATCCTACCTCTTCCTAAAAGAGAAATCATGTCGCATCCAAGAGGCTCGTGATAAAAATCCATCCTCTTCAAAAAAGGGATATCTTGTCGCATCTCCCTGAGACTCGTCAGAAAAATCCATCATCTTCCTAGAAGTAAATCGTGTTGTGTATCCCCGAGATAAGTGAAAAAAATCCATCTTTTTAAAAGGAAAATTATGTCAAGTCTCATAAGAGACTCATCACAAAATCCATCTTCTTCCCAAAAGGGAAGTCGTATCGCATCTCTAAAGAGACTCATTGCAAATATTTATCCTCTTCACAACAGGTAAAATCAATCCTCTTCACAAAAGGGAAATCATGTCCCGTTTCCCCAAGACTCCTCATAAAATCCATCCTCTTCATGAAAGGGAAATCGTGTCGCATCTCTCTAAGAATCGTCACAAAAATTCATACTCTTCTTAGAAGGGAAATTAATCCATGTCTTCCAAGAGACTCATCACAAAAATCCATCATCTTCCCAAAAGGAGAATCATGTCGACTCTCTCAAGAGACTTGTCATAAAAATCCATAATCTTCCTAAAGGGAAATCGTGCTGCGTCTCCCAGAGACTCATGAAAAAATTCATCCTCTTCCCAAAAGGGAAATAAAGCCACGTATCCAAAGAGAATTGTAAAAAAAATACATTCTCTTCCTAAAAGAGAAGTCGTGTTGAGTCTCCAAAGAGTCTCATCACAAAAATCCATCATCTTCCCAAAAGGGAAATCGTATAGCTTCACCAAAGAGACTCTTCACAAAAATCCTTCTTCTTCATGAAAGGGAAATCATGTCACGTCTCCCTAAGACTCATCATAAAAATCCATCCTCTTCCCAGAAGGAAAATTATGTCACATCTTCCAAGAGGCTCATCACCAAAATCCATCATCTTCCTAAAAAGGAAATCATGTTGACTCTCCCAAGTGACTTGTGAAAATCCATCCTCTTTCCAAAAGGGAAATCATGCTGGTCTCCTCGAGACTCATCACAAAAAATTATCTTTTCCTTGAAGGTAGATCATGCTGAATATATACAGAGACCTATCACAAAAATTCATCCTCATTTCAAATGGGAAGTCACATCAAGTCTCAAAAGAGACTTGTCACAAAAAATCCATCCTTTTTATAGAAGGGAAATCATGTCGAGTCTACCAAGAGACTCGTTACAAAAATCCATCCTCTTTCTAAAAGGTAAATCATGTCGCATCTCCTTAAGACTCCTAAAAATATCCATTATCTTCATGAAAGGGAATTCATGTCACGTCTCCCTGAGACTCATCATGATAATTCATCCTCTTCCTAGAAGGGAAATCATGTTGCATCTTTAAAGAGACTCATAAAAAACATCCATTCTCTTCCCAAAAGGGAAATTTTTTCACGCCTTCTCAAGACCCGTCACAAAAATCCATCCTCTTCCCAAAAGAGAAATTATGTCTCGTTTCCCTTAACTCGTTAAAAAAATTCTTCCTCTTCATGAAATGGAAATCATGTTGTGTCTCCCATAAACTCGTCATAAAATTCATCCTCTTTCTAGAAGGGAAATTCTGTCAAGACTTCCAAGAGACTAATCACAAAATCCATCCTCTTCCCAAAAGCGAAATCGTGTCGACTATCCCAAGAGATTCATCGTAAAAATTCATCCTCTTCCTGAAAGGGAATCATGCCCCGTATCCCCAGAGATTCATAAAAAATTCATCCTCTTCCAAAAAGGGAAGTCATGTACCTTCTCTAAAGAGACTTGTCAGCCTCTTCAAAAAATGAAAATTTTATTAGTATGGTAAGAGACTCATCACAAAAATCTCTTCCTAAAGAGGAAATCGTGTTACGTTTCCCAAGAGACTCATTGCAAGCTTTCATTCACTTTCTAAAAGGGAAATCGTGTCTTATCTCCCCGAGACTTATCACAAAAATCCATCTTCTTCCCAAAAGGGAAATCGCATCTTGTCTCCCCAACACTTGTCACAAAAATGCACCCTCTTTCGAAAGGGAAATTGTGACGCATTTCCTAAGACACTTTTAACAAAAATACATCATCATTGAGAAAATCGTGTCACATCTCCCAAGAGACTCATTACAAAAAATCCATCCTATTCCCAAAAGGGAAATCATGACGTGACTTATCAAACTCATCATAAAATTTTATCCACTTTCGGAAAGGGAAATCATTTCACGCCTCGTAAGAGACTCGTCAAAAAAATCCTTCCTCTTCCTAAAAGAGAAATCATGTCCCATCTCCGAGAGGCTCGTTATGAAAATTCATCATCTTCACAAAAGGGAAATCTTATCGCGTTTTCTCGAGACTCGTCATAAAAATCCATCCTCTTCCTGGAAGGAAAATCGTGTTGCATCTCCCGAGACTACCGATAAAAATCCATCCTTTTCCCAAAAGGAAAATCGTGTCACATTTCCCTAGAGACTCATCACAAAACCCATGTTCTTCCCAAAAGGGAAGTCGTGTTACGTCTCTAAAGAGTTTCATCACAAAATTTTATCTTCTTCACAAAAAGAAATTCTAGTCGCATCTCCCAAGAGACTCATCACAAAAATTCATCCTTACCATAAAAGGGAAATCATGTCATGTTTCCCTAACCTCCTCACAAAAATCCATCTCTTCATGAAAGGGGAATCTTGTCGCATCTTCTTGAGACTTGTCACCAAAATTAATCTTCTTCTTAGAAGGGAAATTGTGTCATGCCTTCCAAAAGACTCATCACAAAAATCCTTCCTCTTCCCAAAAGGGAAATCGTGTCGACTCTCTCAAGAGACTTGTCATAAAAAATAGATCCTCTTCTCAAAAGGGAAATCATGACACATCTCCCTCATCACTAAAATTCATCCTCTTCTCAAAAGGGAAATCAAGCCCTGTCTCCCAAAAGACTTGTCACAAAAATCCATCTTATTTCCAATAGGGAAGTTATGTCAAGTCTCCAACAAGTCTCATCACAAAAATCAATCCTCTCCAAGACAGGTATATCGTGTTGCGTCTCCCCAAGACTCGTCACAAAAATCCATCCTCTTTCAAAAGGGAAATTATGTCGTGTCTCCCTAAGACTCATCACAAAATTTATCCTCCTCCTAAAAAGGAAATCATGGCGTGTCTGCAAGAGACTTATCACAAAAATCAATCCTCTTCCCAAAGGGGAAATCATGTCGCATCTGCCAAGAGACTGGTCATAAAATTCCACATTCTTCCCAAAAGGTAAATTGTGTCACATCTCCTAGAGACTCGTCACTAAAATATATCCTCATACCAAAATGGAAATTTTATCACGTCTCCCAACAGACTCGTAATAAAAATCCATCATCCTCTCAAAAGGGAAATCATGTCGCATCTCCCAAAGACTTGTAAAACATATATCCTCTTCCTTAAAGGGAAATCATGTCATGTGTCCCAAGAGACTTGTAAAAAAGTCCAACCTCTTCCCAAAAGGGAAATCATGTCGCGTCTCCCAATAATCTCATCACAAAATATTCATTCGCTTCCCAAAAGGGAAATCATGTCTTGTCTCCCCGAGACTTGCAACAAAAATCCATCATCTTCTAAAAAAGGAAATCTTTTCACGTTTCTCAAGAGACTCATCGCAAAAGTTAATTCACTTCCCTAAAGGGAAATCGTAACCTGTCTCCCTAAGACTTGTCACAAAAATCCATCCTCTTTTGAAAAGGGAAACCGTGTCCTGTCTCCCCTAGATTTGTCACAAAAATCCATCATCTCTCAAAAAGGGAAATCGTGTCACGTTTCCTAAGAGACTAGTTACAAAAATACATCATTATCCCAAATGAGAAATCTAACACGTCTCCCAAGAGACTCGTTACAAAAATCCATCCTATTCCCAAAAGGGAAATCAAGTCGCATCTCCTAAGAGACTTATCACAAAAATCCTTCCTCTTCCCAAAAGGGAAATCGGGAGGCTGTGAGCATGAGATTTTGTACCAGCTCACGCGTTCAATGATGACTATTTTTCAGGATTTATTCCTTGAATCTCATAGATTTCGATTATCCAGCTATCTTCAAATGAGATCTCTCCTCGTCACTAAATAATATTTCAGCCCCTGCATAAATATTCGGGACCATAAAAATATTTAAAAGCCTTAAGTGAATACTAAAAAACTTAAATAAATATTTAAGGGTTCGAAATAAATCAATTAAAATAATAATAATAATATATAATAAAAACCCCGTGGAATTGAGTCCGTCGGGGGGAATTTTTAGTAAACATGATGGGAAATTTTCAACAGAAATAAGTACGAAAATAGCACGTAACGACACAAACTTTTCTTTCATTTTTGTAAAAAATCGTTAGATATTTTCGGGCCTAAAACAAATTTGGGTTCCGTATCTGATCATTTTTTAAACAATTCTTTTATAAACAACAAATCAAAATGAATGAGGAATGCTCCTAAAGTTCCAGCGAATTCATCGAAGTGGATTCACGCAGAAAGGGTAAGCCTTTGAGTTCCTAGATCGGCTTTTTCCTGTGCTTTTTGTATTTTTCTTCTCTTCTAAATTTCGACCTAGGATTTACTTTGTTTCTTTTTGTTCAAATATTCCCTTATTTATTTATTTATTCTATTCTATTCTATTCTATTTATTTATTTAATTAAGGGAGTTCCTCAATATACATGTTAGAATATTCCCACGAAGGGAATTAAAATCATTCCTGGATAATTGACCTCACCTTTTTTCCATGCGATCATTTTCAATAAATAAAAATGAGCAACATATCTGTATATAAAAATGAACCATTTTTCCTAAATTAAGAATTTTTTAAATATTCTGATGTTTTAAATTAGGCCGCATGGGCCTCCTCAATATCAAATAGAACATACATGTAAATATTTGCGTTGTGCTATATCCCTTGTGATAACCTTTATGGATGCAAGTAGATTAGGTTAGATGTATGCCTAGGATTTTATTTTCCCTTCGAGTATTGAAAATTTTAAGGGATGTAATTTATAGATTCTGCGAGTAGTTGAATCCCCCAAGATTTTGTAATTAATTATTTTTTTTCGCATTTATTTACTACTTTATGTATGAATAAACTGCTTTCCGCTTGCGCTATAAATCATATCATAAATGTGAAAATGACTTAAGTTCGAATATGCATTATTAAGAAACACGATTTTCTATAGATGTGATTTAATGTGATACAGTAAGAAGTAAGCAACTTATCCCGAGCCCGAATCTCTGTGTCTTAGTGGGCTGTCCCTCGGACGTTAAGCATCATAGGACTTTAATTCCTTGAAGACCTTATCTAGGTGGTAACTCTAAACTACGAGACATCAATTTTAGATTTTGACGATCTAAATCGATTTCGTTTTCTCTTTAACCTTTTGGGTCCCTCACCCCAATATTTTATTTTCACAAAAACACCCCGATGAATCGCGCCTATCACCTAGCTCGCTCTCGACCCATCACATTCACGACTCTGCTGGGGATTTTATTTTTCTTAAATTTTGTAAAAAGGTTTTAGATCTTGGATAAGTGCCTAAAATTGTTGATCATATTATTCTGTAATTTATTAATTATGACATATTCATAATATTGCATTGTAGTATAGGGGATTAGACCGTAAGTCTAGGGTGCCCTATTACCGTGAAACTTACTCTTGTGTAATTCTTCGTCCCCGAGAAAAGAGAGTACAATGGTGAGTGGAGCACTTGTTGCCATACCGCATGTACGACCCTCGTTCAAACCTATTTGGGGAGAGGCTTGGAGTGTATATTAGTGCAACAAGAACCATCTACATCAGCAACCCAAAAGCCAACCTCATATCGATAAGACGTAGGCATTTTCTCTAGGGTGTTACCAAAAAATGCAATTGCATTGTATTTTTTTCTTGTAGGTGTGCTCAATACCTCTGTGGTACTAAGATGAACCAAACTTAGGATAGAGACTAGCTAAAAACCCTACGTGCATGAGTTGTATAGTTAGAAGTTTGAATGTTGCTTGATATATTCTATGTGTTAACTACTTTCGATTCATCATGCATTATACAAATGTGCCATGCTAAACACAAATATTAGTGGAGACACTTGAGCACACACACTCATTATGTTAAAACAATGAAAACGAAAAAAATGAACATAGCATGCTTTCATCATCATGATACCAAATTGGTTTCACATATACTTAGGATTAGTCGACACTCAAGATCGTGTCACCCTAGGAAAACATAAAGCAATTAGAATAATGGAACATCATTT
>CATIWQ010661973.1:0-21228 GCA_949673415.1 Euphorbia schlechtendalii
ACACCTTTTTCACTCTTTTTTCATAGATTCCCAACTTTAATCATTTTACTTCCAAGATTTACCTAGTACCTGCATTTGCATAAAAAATAACTACATACCACGTGAAATCTTTTATATGAAGTATAAAAATGACTTAAACTATAGTGTTTAATGTGTAAAATTATTATAATAGTAAGTATTATCATACACTTATCATTAACAAAGATTCATATTCACCCCCCCTCTGTGGTTGTTTGCAAGCTATCTAAGGATCAACATAACACTCAAATGGAAACCACAATGCAAAATCTAGAGGCTACAAGGAAGAAGCAGGGTGATAGCTTCAAATCTTACTATTAGCATTTGATGGCCACCCAAGTCAGGCTTCAAGCACGTTAAACCCTATTAGAGATGATAATCAAACTTCTAGATGGTGCACTGCCATCTTACACAAACAAGTTTGGGTATGATAGCTTTTCCAGCAATAAAAAAGTGTTTGACAAGGCGGAAAGAATGGAGCATTTCAAATCCATTAACAAACCTATGGGGAAACCTGCCAAAGGGCACTAATACGAGAAGATGACTGCGAGATGATAACATCAATGATGTAATAAATTTGCTTGTAGCAACTTTTCCTATGAGGCTTTTGAACATTTTTTGAATAAATTGAACATTGTTTACTCGCTTTATCTTCTATTGATTGACATCACCCATTCTCATAAACATATGCACAATTTTTTTAACATGTATGACACATCATGTCATGAAATTAATTTATGTATAACTGGATCCCCTACAATTGTAATAAGTTTAAATGATTTGACTCTTGAGGGAAAGTGAGAGATAAACACAGGTACTTAGACAACAAGTGATAGCATTAGCCTCCTCTTATAAAGATGTAAGATCGACAGAATAACCTCCGAGCATGAAACATTCACTGATTATTAAGTTAATCAAGCAAAATTCAAAATGATTGAAGCCAGAATAGGGCCAAAATATCAACAGAGTGAATTGAAGTGCCCTAAAAGGGTCAAAAAACCGGTGTAATGCCAAAGACATAAAAGAGTCAGATCATTGAGTACGTCAACAACTCCATCACACGGCTTACCAACACTTATGGGTCAATCATTACCTTATTGAAGGAACATCATTGAACATAAAATGTTCACCCTTGATGGGATCAAGGTAACGGATCCAAAGCCTCCGATCCTTGACATATCACATATCGTTGGAGAATAATTGAATTCATAAGGAAACATTGATGATTAAGCACAAGTAATCATCATCGCGTATACCTCAAGCTAGCAAAACAGCATGAGCACCAACCAATCAATTAGATTGGTGAACAAGATAACAATTGAAGTCATGGATATGGACGATAACCAATCTATCAGTCAAATCAACCAAGACTGGCACAAATCGCTAACACACATAGGTGAAAGAAAAAAATCAGTAAAAGGAAGTACTAATAAAAAATAAATTTGTAATTAGCCTATCAATTAGCACTCCACTAGTTGAGCAAAACTTAGAGCCTCTTTTCAGAATCGAAAAAGAATAGTCCGTTGAGTTAGGAAATCCATAGAAAATAACAAGCACATTGGTTAGAAAACCTGAAAGGGCTAATAGATGAAATGAGTCAAATCATTTGAAACATTTATACCCCTGTTAAGTTCATCAATGAATTGTCATTTTTGCTGAATCTTTATGCATTTGCTTGTTCACCACTTTTCTATTGATAAGTTTAATAACTTTTTTGCAAAGATTTTGGCTATATATTAATGGTGCTGAAAACTTGTTCATGTAAAGTATAGGTGTTGTCAATACCACTAATCAAGATAGAAAAATGATGATAACTGCTAGTATACAGTTGCGATGTAGTTATAAAAGATATCGATCCCACAAGGAAGGACCAGCTTTAAAGATCAACAAGGAAAACGGAATGAAGAAAATAAAGAACCTCAGTTCCTACGTCTACTTTGAATTGGGTCTTGGCCAATACAGAACCTCCGCTAGGATGCTATTCTTTGTGAATATCGAATAAACGAATGTTGAAGAATGAAAACTTTTATTAATAAGTGATTTGCAAGTACACTTATACAACAATTGCTCGAATATGTAGGGAAATCTAGTGATCGAAACAAGGATTCGAATCACTTAAACATTTTCTCGCTAACACTTATGAACGTAGCGAAAACTAAATATTTTTTTCTCTCTATCTACGCACACACTATACACTATACACCATCCCACACTTTCTGCACTCCATTCCCATGAAATTGGTGAGGTTTGGAGCCCTATTCATAGAGTTCGAAGGGTTGCGTCTATCCATACTAAGAGTTGTGTCCATTGGTGAAAGATTGTATCACTTCATTGTGATTGGTTGAGAAGCTTTAATCTAATCCACAATGGATAGGCACCTTTTCATGATTGGTTAACTTCTGATAGGTGTCTTCCCATTGGTAGTTGGTGGCGATTGATCGCTCTTATCTAGTGGTTGGTAGTTAAGAAGATTTGACCAGAAAATTGTCAGAGTCATGACCGCGATATACAAGTTGCGACCGTGAATATTTGTCTGGCAACTTTTTGTTCTGAAGTATACAAGTCACAACCGCTAATGATTGTCTCAATCGTGAATTTTGTTTTTCTTCAGAATTCTTCTTGCAACTTTACCGATCTTTGACAGCTTCGATCCTAAGTCAAATCTTTAAGTTCCATGCATCTTTTTGCACCTTTTTCACTCTTTTTGACATAAAATTCCACTTTAGATCATTTTACTCCCAAGATTTACCTAGTATCTGCATTTGCATAAAAAATAACTACATACCACGTGAAATCTTTTATATGAAGCACAAAAATGACTAAAACTATTGTGTTTAGTGTATAAAATCAATATGATAATAAGTGTAATTATACACTTATCAATGCTTATTTTGATTTCTTTCCATGCCAATGGTAGAATATCGTAAGTAAACATCCCATCACATCAGGGTTAAAAAAACAAAAACAATAAATAAAAAAAAGAAGAAAAGAAAAGATGAGTCTGCATGATTGTAAAACTGAAAGGGAAATCTAGGCAAAAATTAAGACAAGGTTTGATAGATTGAAAACCCGCAAGGAGGTCTATGCAGAAATTAGAACCAAAGAAATATTGAATTTATCATCTCATCCTTAGAATGGCACAAGACATCATTCATCTCCTCCGAAACTTAGGATGAATATCTTTTGATTTCTCTCACAAGAAGGATCATCACAACACTTCAGGAAAAAAGGTTTCCAAACTATCAATATGAGCATCGCCAATACAGTCTGAGTTCAACGAATTATCTAGAGCCTCCTCAAACCAGATCCAAGACCTTGATATCAATCCTGATTCATCGAACCCATGGTTGTCACTCTAAAGGAGTCATCAATGGAATCCTTTACCAGACAAATCCTAGGGGTACCCATGCACCAGCACAAGAGAAGGCTCTCCAAACGGTGAAACCCATAACACTTGCAATAAACAAACATACATTACGTGATAAAGATCATCCATGCATACATTACATATGCATCATGTCATTTACAGGAATAGACGATGCCAAACCGGGGCAACACTGTCCAGGTAAACAAAGAACTCCACCTTCACTTGAGGAACCTGCAAACATTAAGAAGGACGATGGTGCACTCAAGCCTAAAGTCAATTCAAGCCTACTTAGGCTCCGTTTAAGCAACATTGCAATATCACAATCACAAAAGCCTATTAAAATAACGGAGCGGTCTTCGAGACATCCTCGAATTTTTGTCAAACTCATTTCTTCGTCATGTTTTAATTTTTGACTGAAGAGGCAAAAATTTTTGCTTCGCATGAACTCAATCAAATAATTAAAACATGAGTCATAAAATGAATTAACATTATACTTTTCTCTAATTTGTCACAGGAAGCAAGTCAACATCCTACATAGAAAATTCAAAACATAACTGAAGAAAGAAACGATTATCTCTATGGGGTTACCTTTGAAATGGATTTAAGCACCTTGCTCCGGTAGTTTCAATGATCAAAACCAACGAAAGGTTAACTCACAAGGGGAACACAATGTTCATAACCAAAGAAAGAAACAGTTACCGACTACTAAACAGAAAGAAACGATCGACACACCTGCAAGAGGCATTAGCCACCAAGGGATTCCGAAGAAAGAAACGGAAACGGACAATCCCATGAGGACACGACACCCAAAAGGAAGGCCCATGTCATCATCGATCGAGGAAAAAGAAGTCACCCACCACATCGATCAGGTATTTTTTTGATCCCTTCGCTCCATTTTATGTGATCATACTAGTCAATACTAGCAATGATCACACGAGGGGCAACTGTGAGCACGTGATTTTATACTAGCTCATGCGTTCGATGATGATGGCTTTTTGGGATTTAATCCTTGAATCACACAATTTTTGGTTGTTCAAATGATCTTCAAATGGTAGCTCTCCTCGTGAAAAAAATAAATATTTCGAGCCTTAAATAAATATTTAAAAGCCTTAAGTGAAAACTTCGAGGCTTAAAATATTTTTAAGGACCTAAATAAATGTTTAAGGGTTCGGAATAATTTAATTATATATATATATATATATATATATATATATATAAAAGGAAAAAATAAAAAAAAAGGAAAAAGGAAATAAAAGGAAAAAGGAAAAAGAAATAGAAATAGAAAAGGAAATGGTATTTAAAAGAAAATGAAAAAGGAAATAATAAATAGGAAATAAAAATGGTATTTGAATAGTAACATAATATGGTCCAAATGCATAATGAAAAAATAGAAATGGTACCATTTAATACTGGAAAATTTCCCCTTTCACTAGGAAAGGATTGGAAATTTTTTTAGAAAAAAAGACTAAGTACTCTGGCTTTTAGAAACAATATATTTCTAAAATTTCTTTTCCAATCAAAAACACATTTTAATTCTGATTTTCTTTTAATCACAAAACTAAACTAAAGATGAACGAGGAGCGCTCCTAGGGATCAAGCGGATACGTCGAAGTGGATTCACACCGAAAGGGTAAACCTTTGAGTTCCTAGAGTTGCCTAGGATTAATCCTATATAGATTTTCTTTCCATGATTTCTGTATTGTATTTTATTCTACATGTTGACCTAGGATTCATCCTATATCATTTTATTATTTATTTTTTATTGCATTTAATTATTCTTTGATGTAAGTTTTCTTCCTTCTTTTCTATTCTTCTTGGAAATACATGTTAGGATACCCCACGAAGGGAATTAAAATATTTCCCGGACAACAGTCCCCACATTCTTGCCATGCGATCATTTTCACTAAATAAAATGAGCAACATATTTATAAATGAAATGAATACTTTTATCTCCAAATACGAAATTTTGTACCGCCGATATTTTATTAGGCCACGCGGGCCTTGCTAAAATCAAATCGAACATACGTGCAAATGTTGTGATATATCTTATACTAACCATTGTGGATGCAGGTAGATTAGGTTAGATGTACGCTTAGGATTTTCATTTTCCTTTTGGTATTACGATTTCATTTTTTGAGGAAATGTAACTAATATATTAGGCGGGCGTTTGCATCCCCCGAGATTTTGTAATTTTTTATTTTTATTTTTCCACATTTATTTACTTCTTTATGTATGGATTTACTGCTTTCAGCATGTATGTTAAATCATACATTATAAACACGAAAATTACTTAGGTACGAATATGAATAATTAAAAAATGTGATATTCTATAGATGTAATTTAATGATATAACAAGATGTAAGCAACTTATCCCAAACTTGAATATCTATGTCTTAGTGGGCCGTCCCCCGGACATTAAGCCTTTGAGGACTTTAACTCCTGGAAGAGCTAATCCAGGTGGCGACTCTACACTAAGAGAGGGTGGATGTAGGTTATGATGATCTAAATCAATTTTGCTTTCTCTTTTAAACCTTTTAGGTCCCCGACCCGGTATTTTATTTTCACAGAAACACCTCGGTGGATCGCACCTCTCATCTCAGCCCGCTCTTGGCCCATTGCTTTCATGTCATCCGCTCACAACAAGACTAGCTTGCGATGCTAGGAATTGTTACCATAAATTTCTAACTCAGGGGAGAGTCCTTGGGGAGTAGGTCCCTCAAAACCTTGGGCGAATATCTCATGAGTTTAAGTTTGAATAGTTGCCACGCAAAAAGGTGGAGGCTGAACATGAGTAATGCCTCTTGCGAGACTGGACACTATGGCACATTCAACGACTCCAAGAAGGTTTGAAACCAATTTTCGAAGATAGTCGGCTAAGGGAAGAAGTCTTGATACTGTGATGCCCCTTGAATAGGCATAAAAAGGGCTGAGAATTAAACCCTTGAAGAAATTGCATAGGAGGAGCAGATAATTGCGGCTGAGATCCTACATTCGAAAAGGTAGAAGAATCATTGCAAACTAACTTATAGATGATGGAAGAAAGGCTGTCCCTGAAACCCCTTGGTAAGAAAAGCTAGACGCGGCTTGCCTAAGCATTCCATATGGGTTGACATTTTGAGAACTGGGGTGTCTTTGGTAGCCTGACCCCTAGCCTTGCTGAAGATATCAGAACTAGTCCGATGCGGAAACTAACTAATAATGAGCTTAATTTAAAAGAGAATTTGGATTGGCTTGAAGATTTGAAGGATGTCCTTGACTGACACTCTGGCAAAGCCTAAAAGAACCTAACCGAAGGTCCCCATGGGTAGAATGGCCATTAGCGAGAGGAAGTTTTGATTTAAAATTACAATCGGAATTCCTTTCTTCAGATACAAAAGCCCTCATGGAAACCAAAAAAGCTTTCTGAAACTACGAACTAGAAAGAATTTTAGTCATCACTATATCTAAATCAAACCCATTACTAGATTGAGGACCTCCTCCTAGGTTAGAGTTAGTCAAACACTGCTATCACTCACCCTAATGGCTCACATCCTCACCTAATGGATTAACCATATTGGAAAGTAAAATCTGATTGGACTGACTGGAGCTTGAATCAGACCCCTCACTTGTATATGAACAAACAACACCTTCCTCTTCTTTTATGTTGAACTTTAGAGATAATTGAATAAGGCTCTCCTTCGGGCGCCCCCATTCTGAATGTCGAAAAAGAGGAATCAGGACATGCATGTGTTGATGCTTTATGGGGTTCATGATGATCCTTAAAAGGTTCGTTGAACGCTCATGAAGAAAATGTAATGATCCTTCCTAATATATGGAGATTGAGAGATCAATGTGGTCTCTCAAAAAATGAGTTTGAATGGATTGAATGAAATGATCTTGTTTACCTTGAAATAAGAGGATAAAGAGTTGTAAACCTGACCATGGTAACATCCTTATGTTATGACTAAATGAGTACTTTTATTTTAAAGTAAGATAATGTATTATACCCTTATAATGTAATTGAATGAATGAGTGAAACAATATTCATGTTTATTTGGTGCTGCCAATGTGACGAAATGAATGAATTGAGTATACGACTCAAATAGGGTAGAGTTTCGGATGCTGATTAGGCATTGCAAATGTTGGGATATGACATGTTGATGCATTCTGTATGATGACGTGACCTCGAACATATTTATGGTTAATGAATATCGAGAAGGTATTTTGTGAGGTTTTGAGTTTATTAGTGATGCCATGTTACTTCATGAGCTCTCTAAAACCTTAAACTAATAAAAAGAATGAGTGTGTGTGTGTGTGTGTGCATTAGTGTCTGCACAAAAGAATATGGTTAATGTCATGTACATGGTGTGAGATGTTGTTTTATTTGCATATGTAAAGGATGGAAATCAATTAAACACATAGCACATAGCATGCACGCAATAATAATTCTTCCAACTATACACTTCCCACGGAATAAAAGGTTTGGCTTCTAAATCTAAGCTTGGATCATCTTGATACCACGAGGATGTGAAGGAGCAAACTTGCATAAATCACATAGAGACATTTTGGTACACCTTAATGGAAGTTTCTAGGGCGATGTTGTATGAGTTTGGTCACAAGAGTTACTGATGTAGAAGGCTCTTATTGCACTATGATACACTCCAAATCCTCTTCCCAAATAGGTGTGAACGATGGAGGTACATGAGATATGACGACAAGTGATCCACATACTAGGTATCCTCGATTCCCATAGGGTCACAAGTGATACTAACTTCACTCTAAAAATTTGGCACCCAAATCTTAAGGTGTATAAAATCATTTAACGAATTTTTGATACTCCTTAATGTTTTATAAACTTTTAAGTTTAAAAAGAAGAATGATCCCTACCGGAGTCGCCACTATGAGCGGATGATGTTTCGAGTACTCGAGTATTCACCGCCATTGTGAGCGGATGATGTTTCGGGTACCCAAGTTGTCGCCGCGAGATGCTGGCCCCATGAGATGGGGCATGAAAGCTTTACTCGAGAGGAAATAAAAGCTTTAGAAAAACAGGAGGCCTAAAACTCTAGCCTACGTGCGGAGTCACCACCCGGATAAGTTCTTCCAGGAAATTCAGTACAGCCAAGATCCGTTAAGCCTAAACTACATCGTAGTACATAGATTTAGGTTCGAATGAGTTACCTGCTTCGTCATTATTTGAATTAATATTACAAGCAAATCACCACCTTTAAAATATTTTGATTTTTTCTAGTTATTTTCAGTTTATGTTAGCATTTATATCACACACATGCAGAAAGCGATAAATAATAAAGTGATAAACATATAAAGGAAAGTGATAAATAAATAAATATGAGGCTTTTAACCTAAGGGGGTAGGGTAAAAACTAATGCAAACCTAGGGGAATATACAAATGGCCATAAGTACAAATGATCTGCAAATATATTTTTATTTACAATGTGAGATACCCGAAGGAAGATAAACCCTAAATTACATCTAACTTATATCTACTTGCATCCACAAAGGTTAGTATGAAATAAATCACAACATCATGGAACAATTAATATACAAAACAAGACACAATTAATCTCATAAGTTAAATAAGGGTGAATCATGAATTTATGGATTAAAAATGGGGAATTCAGGATCCCTACACGTTTTTATTTGAAAATAATTGATTTTAAACTTGATTTATTACCTAATTTCATTGTTTCTAATTATACATGGCATAAATTTGGTTGGTTATCAGGGAATATGTATTTTTAGTCATGTGGGGCCCAAAAACAACATGGAAACAATAAAAAATAGGTAAAAAAAACATAAACTTGGGGGCCTAGTCGGTACCGGACTGGTCAAGACCGGCCTCGATAAGGGGCTAGTACCACCTTGCCAAGTCTATATTGATCGGGTACTCTAGACTAGCTGGTACCATTATTGGGATAACCGGATCATACTAGATAGACCCATCTTAGGGGCCGGTACCGCCTTTAGGGGTGGTCGGTAATGGTCCAACTAGACCAATTTCGGTCTGGTACCCCAAGATAGACCCGAATAAAAACTTGGAAAAATGTACAAAAACACGCCAAGAATCTCAAAAAGCTCAAAATCTTACCCCTCCAATGTGAATCAGCGACTTTAGGAGCTAGAAATACCGAGAAGAAATCCTTGAAGCCTTTTTGTCTTGATTTTTGGGAGAGAAAGTGATGGAAAGTGGACTTTTGTAAGGGGATATGAAACCTGGGAGCTAAATTTGAGTCTCTAACTTCAAAGAACCCGAGGAAGAAAGAATGATTTTGGAGAAAAATGTAGGAAAAATGTAAGTGGGGATTTTTCCTAACTTTTCTCTAAAAATCCTAAGGAATTTCTCTCTCTAAAGTCCAAAAGTGGTAAGAATCTCGGAATGGCAAAAAGTCCTCCACAAAACTTAATTTTTAGGATAAAGTGGTGGGTAAAAAAGGTAAAGAAGATTAGGGTTAGGTAAATTTTGAAAAGGGTAAATAAAGTTAGGGGTAAAATTGGAAAAGGATAAAAATTTTTGATGAAAAGTCAACAGGAACCTTGCCTGACCAGCCTGATGATCGAGACCGGCCCAATGATCGAGATTGGTCTGCTGGGCGGATTGGTACGAGTCTGACATCGGTCTGCTTGGCAGACCGGTACCGATTCGATCCTAGTCTTCTTGGTGGATATATAACAACTTGGTACCGGTATTGATCTGATTAGTGGACTAGTACCAGCTTGGTTATAGGCCTTTCTGTAATATCAAATCGGTCTTGGGCGTGTTCGGTTAGGAGCGGATAGGAAGGGTGTTTTTTTTATATTTTAGGGTTAGGTTTTTATGGTTTTCGATGATTTTTAATGGTTTAGAAGTCTTGGTTTGAATGATTTTTGTTTCCAAAGGCCCGAAGATATCCTCTGAATGTCTCGTAACCTCGATATGGATCACAAGAACTGAAGAGTAAGTGAATATTTCTCAACATCGCTTTAGGAGAGGGAACAAGAATCCCGTGCTCACTCCAATGGAACATAGCACGAGTAGATATATATAAAACACCATTTCATTAGAGATCATGAGTTAAAGAAAGATGTAAAGCTTGTTTATGTTACTACTGGAGATGAAAGAGTTGACATCTTTACAAAGCCATTGAGTAAAGATCAATTCAACAAGCTAAGAGAAGCTTTTGGAATGATCTATCCATTATGATCCACAAAAGCGAGGATCCTCAAAGCCATTGATATGTTATAAGCCTATGATATGCTAAACGCTGTCGTACTCACTCAATAAAGATATTGAGGAAAATAATGATACATCACTTTCAAATTTTGAAATAGAAAGGCAAATGATGTGAGGAATTGAAGGTAAAATTTACTTTAACATCTCCACATTCTACCGTGATTAATGCCATAACCTTAAAGTAGTTTTGAATGGTTTATTCTCTAACGCCATTAACTTCCCTCCTAGGAATAATGAAGATACCCTTCAAACTCTCCTCCTTGCCTATAAAAATAGCTAAAACCCTTCCTCTTCACTTTTTACAACTCTCAAATTTCTATAAGTATATATTGCAGCAAAAATTCCTTAACCTAATTTCTTCTCTACGATGGTACAAATCAAAGATTGCTATTCTTGAAATTAAACCCACTAAGTACAATAAGGTTCATTTTTCATCAAAACATTCAAAGATCTTTCCACAATCAATTCTTTAATGACTATCTATTCGAGATAGAGCCATTTAAATCTATCACTGATCACTACAAAATCTGGAAGGGGATCGCAAAGCAAGAACTAACCTACAATGATGTGGTTCTGTAGCTTTTCTACAATTTAAAAGTAGATTCTGAAAATGAGGACTATCTCGAGGCCACAATAGATGGATATACTATAATTATTACTCCCGCCTTTCTATTAGGATTGTTAGGGTTTAAGAACTCTGGAGCTAAGTTGCGACCAGGGTATGAGAAGGATCTTACTGAAGAAAAGATGCTAACATATTATTCTGTTGGATGGTTTGGTCCTCACAAATAAACCCACTAGATTAAGACAGTGAAGAAAGCGCAATACTCCTTGTCTAGGGTGTTCCTTCAGAAGCTCTATGCACTCAATTAACCCATAATGAGCAATGCCTAGTGTATCATCAAGTTGAAAAAGATGGATGTAAACTGGGGGATAGTGATTATTCAACACATCAAGAGCCACGACTACACAATTGGTACCTCAACTAATACTAGATCTAAGCTAGTCCAACAAACAAAAGAACTTTAATGAGTTGGATTGGGGAAGAGCTAATATAGGGAGAAGGCTATGATGAAGGTTGAACCCAAGAGAGTGGGTGATCAGCAAAGAAAGCATGTTGGGAAGAAGGGAGGTTGAGGTAAGGTCAAGATGGAACATATAGAGGTTGATGAGACCAAAAGGAAGAGGGAACCAATACTGACTGAGAGGCAGATTCCTCAGCAGAAGCGCACAAGATCCACTGGAGCTCCTAAAGAGTAATTTCAACTAGTCCAAAAAGTGAAAGTTGATAGGTAGAAGGAAGAATTTGTAGTAGCTAATCCTCTTACTCAAGCCTTTAAACGTCAAAGAGGATCAACTGGAGAGGAACATAAGGAATAAGATAATAAGTTGCCTATGAAGAAAGCTAAGCTTAAGTGGGATGCTTAGTTTGGTGCCCTTACTAAGGCTACATCTCCTCCACCAATTCAATACAATAGCTTGGAGGAGGATTTGATGCCTATATGCAACCTTGGGAAGCGAAATAGGAGTGTAGGGAAACTTGTTGAGAAGAAGAAGGTAGAGGCTAAAAAGAGTAAAACCTCCAAGGCTTTAATAGTGGGCATCAAACTTAGCTTTGAGGAGGTGGCTAAGAAGGAAGAAGAGGAAGCTGCTAGGAAGGAAGAGGAGGATCTAGCGAAAGCCTTGAAAGAGAGCTATAGGATGACGTCTTTTGCTGATATCATGATAGTAGTAAATCAGGCAGAGGAAGCTAATAAGAAGAAGAAATCTCCAAATTTTGAAAAGCTAACTCAAAAGCTCAAAGGAAAGAAGACCCCCACTTCCCTAAAAGGAAGTGACTTTAAGGATGAAGTCCCAAGAACTTCTACCAAGTCCTCAAATCTGCTTTCTAATGAAACTCACCCTCAAGATCCACCATTCTCACCTTCCCAATAATTTCTTGAACTAACAACCTCTTCCACACACTACCCAAAAACCAAGGAGTCCCCTCTTTTGGTACCAAGGCCACATTATCTTCTCCACCTTCATTAGCTCCTTCTACAACTAAAACCACACCTCCTAAAGACCCTTCACTACCCTTCTTAAAGAACCTACTCCTTCTTCTTCATCATCCATCAAAACCTCCGCTAACAATAACGAGGAAACTCTTATTTCCATTGATGCAATTGTTATTACTAGGGAATGACAAGAAGTCTATAAAGCCTAGATAGTTGGGGCAAAGATTGACAACTTTGAGAAGGCTGAGGAAGTCTTGTAGCCTGAGCCTTCTTTGATACATGATGCCAATGATGCAACAGTGGAAACTGCTGTTGAGGGTTTAGTAGCTTAATATCAAGCTAACATCGAGGAACCTAAAACTTCCTCAGTGGTAGAAGAGATTGGTGTAATGGATAAAATTGTGTCCACTTCTAAGGATAACAACAATGATGAGCTAACACTAAGTTTATAAAAAAATTTAGCTGATGCAAAGACAAGTAATGTTATCCAACCAACACAACAAATTGTTGTGAAATCTATGGCAAAAACTTTTGATGAAAGACTCCACTGGTATATCAACAAGAGCAAATTGACTTGGATGGCCAAACCACCTCTAATTCTGAGGATGATAGTGTGAATATTATAGATGCTAAGCTTAGTGAGAAATTTGAGTTGAAAGAGACTTTGGAAGGAAACTTGATAATTGAGAAAGAGTTGGAAGAGACTCGGGAAAACATTGCAACAGATGGGGTAAATCTTGGCTCTTCCTTACCTCTACCATTTACTAATCTTAAGGAAGAAATTTCAGTTGCTATATTTATAAATGCCCAAGTCATCCTTGCATCCCAACTCACTGACATATAAATGACTTTACTGGTGATGAAAATAACAATTGCTTCATTGCAAACATCTCAGGTCCCCAGAGAGCTTCTGTGGATAATTAGTCTTCTGATGCATAATGCCACCAACATTTAATCTATCACAAATAGACTTCCTCAACCATCTACATTGGCTTTTGAACTCTACAAAACCATCTTTCCATCTCTAGAAGGTTGGTTAGAGCAATATAAGACCTTGATTGAGGGCCAAAATATGCTCCTTGATGATTTGAAGTTTGTGGCACAAAGTTAATTGATCATCATGAAGAAGAGTTGGGTTTGGGTGAATGAATTGATATTAGAATTTCTAACCTTAAACAGCCTTTGGCAAGAATGGATGTGAATTTTGGGAGGGATCTTGAGGTGTCTCAAAGGCCTATGATGTTTGAACTAAGAGAGAAATGTTGGATTTTGTGGGATGACCTAAGCAAGAGATTAGATACCCTCACTCAACAAGTTGCTACCAACCACACCGTAACTCAAAGGAATCACATAGCAATGGTTGACAAAATTGAATAATCTCAAAAGGATGTTTCCTCTAAAGTCATTACTCATTTCAGAAGCATGATGGTGGAAAATGAGGAGCACTTGAACTCCGCCAAGGTGGACATTGACATGAACATGGAAGAGCTTCTCAAGAGATTCTATTCTCCCCTTGTGAGGATAATGGTCTCCTATGAAGGGAATTCTACACAAGTTTTAAGGGAATCTCTTGAGAAGGCTCTGAGTGAGTTGAGAATTATAGTATTAGGTCAGAAAATCTCCTCAACTTTAACCTCAACTATCATGGATCATCTACAACAATGCATTGGTGGATTTGAGTCCTTGTATCTTCATAAGCCTCCATTCTATGAGCATGAAGGCTATAGCATTCCTTTCCACTAGAGATTTATAGACTTCATATCTTCTTATCTCTAGACACAACAACAACAAATTATAATGATGAAAGATTTGTATCCATTTGTTGATGAAGAAATTGCCAAGAATATGGAAGCTGTTGTGCCCGAATTTCACCAAGTTACCGATGACTTGAAGTACTTCCTACAGTATTTTGTAAATTCCTTGGAAGAGGTTATTGGTTCTTACAATCAGGGGGAGAAGGTATCTCTTAAGTATAAGCATTAATAGATGAGGCACATGGAAAGCAAGTATTTAAAGCAAATTGAGTAATGGAGATCTAATCCTAATAATTCTTCAAGTAATCCTTAGTCATCTTCACAAGCACAACCTAAAGAAGAACCCATGGACTTGGATAATGAGCAAGAACAACATCCTCAGCAGTAGCAGTAATGACCTCCACAACCAAGGAGAAGACAACCATGGAAGCAACCTTAAAAGAGATAGCTAGGCTATGTTAGCTAGTTTATTTTTAATGTTCCTTTCTTGTATCACTTTTGCTTGTAATTACTTGTTAAATGAATCAAATGTTTTGATCACTAATGAATCACTACAAAAGATTGAATTATTCATGATCTGAGTGTAATAAATAATTATACTACTTGAATTCTAACATTTCTTTCAAGGATAATGCCAAAAGCCAAGTAGTCTCATATCATGGGGGAGTAAAATCAAAAGATCAAATTAAATAAAACCAAGACTTGCAATTTTAGAGATAGTTATCTTATAAGCATAAAAGAGGGTAGATTGTTGAAGGATGATCTCAAATGATTTTTTAATACTTATCTCAAGATCTATCCTCAAAAGTTAAGACTATATTAGAAGTAACATAAGTTGTGACTGTATCAGAAGCAAGCTCCGCATCAAAAGATAATGACTGCATCAGAAGCTAGAAGTCTCGGAAGATAGAAAAAACTATCTCAGAGGGAAGTATCTTCTAAGCTAGATATAAATAAAGATAAATTATGCAGGATATTTATTTTTGATAATTTGAGTAACAATCCTAAGGCATCACGTGAGTCAACCACAGCCATGCCTTTACATTTAATTCCATATTGATAAAAGCTATTCCACCTGAAAAGGATATGTTTATGTGAATAGCAAGGAGAGAAAAGTACTTTTTCTCCTTCAAAGTAGAAAACAAGTACTAGTGAGACCTTTTCTTTAACAAACATTAATCATACGCAAATCTAAACATTTTAACTTTGGTTTGATGGATTTGAATAGCTCTAATTATCACGCTTAGCCTGTCCTTAACCTCCATGAAATCTAACAGCTCCATAATTAATTGACAATAATAAGAAATCTACAAGAGTCCAACATTAATGGAACTATATAAAGGAGTAGAGTTCTTGTTGAAGAACTTGGTGAAGTTTTATTAATTCAAGAGTAATCAAGCTATCATACATCTTTCTACTTCACTTCAAGCCTTAGTAATTCTAAATTTCAAATCATTTGTAAAAGAGTTAATTTGAAACAATATTCAAAAGCTCAAATCTCTTTTTATTCTAAATTATGTAAATACTTGCTATATGTTAACTAAATGTGGGGGAGCTCAGATACTAGTTCGACGGTACTTCTAGTATTTGTGTTAACTCAGAGCCTAGATACAAATGGAGGGTATTCTTGTATTTATAAAGCTCAGAAGCTGAAGATTGTTGGACAATACTTCAATCACTGAATCAACATTGTAGCAGTTTATTTTGCACCCAAAGGAAAATTACTAGTGGATTAAATCTTGGACAACGATTCCAAGGACTCGATTAGGAAGATGATGAACCAGTATAAAAATACAGTGTTTTCAATTTCTTTACTTTGACTCTTAGCTATTGCATTGCCATTTATTAACTGCAAATAAAGTAAAATTAAAGAGACTACATCAGAGGATACCTTCCGAAGAAACTTGATTAAATAAGTTTTCCTTAGAAGAAGCATTGGAAGAAAATTCTACTAAGCCTTTGAGGATAGTGTTTAACTAGAAAAAGAGACATTCATCCCCCTCTAACTTGTTAACTCACCCTTCTAGATCCAATACAAAGGATAAATAACATTGTAAGTTCGATTTTTTGAAACATTGAAAGTAGTTTGAAAAAGCACCTCAAAATGATGAAGATGGGGATCATGAATCCTTATTTTGTCAACCTAGAAGGTAGTTTTTTGGAGGTTAACTGATGGGTAGCATTATTATCATTAAAAAAGCTTAGTTAATCAGGTCACATTTAAATAAAATTGAGTAATATTTAGAGAGGTCTTCATGGTTTTTCAAGATTCTATTTGGAGAAGGAGACGTTCTATGTTGAGTTAGAAAATGGCAAAAAGTGTTGTGTGGATGGATGACGCTAGCCATTAGAGAGAAGGGGAGCTGTTGATAACATCATTGGGTTGGAGGAGGAATTAGTGGGGAAGAAAATGTTGTTTTTTACTTTAGTTAACTTAGTTTCTTTTTCTGCTTAGCTTTTGAATAAGTGGGAATAATTAATTATTGTAAGAACAAAATATCTAGATATTTGTGGGTGTTTGTGTAGATGAAATTTCTTGGCCCTTGGGAGTTGTGAGGCTGTATATAGCCTTTAACCAAAGTGGATAGAACAATGGAATCTATTATCTAAGTTTACTTGTTTTCTTCTCCAACTTCTTTTTCCATTTATGATTATTAGTTTATGCCATTAATGAAGATGAGTGAGTAGTTCACCATCAAGCGAAGTCTACCCTATAAAAGGCAATCTAAGTAGATCTTCACTACAACTTATAGTATAATCCTTTGCTTAGTTTGAATGCTTATGTGGATGAATGCTTATTTGCTTAACTTGAACCAAGATCTAGTTCATGCTTAGTATTAATTAGTAATGACTGAAAGGTCACCTGATTATGATCGAAGACCTTTACACACATGCATTACATGATATCGAAAGATAATTGCTTGTATGCCTTGGGTTTCATGTTAATGAATGCTCAACTATTCTTAATGCTACTTTGTTATTCATATGAATGATCGATAGGTGAAGTATGCCTAGCTTAGTGGGTAGTTTAGGGAGTTAAGGTTAAGAGACCTCGAAGTTGGATTGCTTTGTAAGGGCTTGTACTCATAGCTAGAGAAGATTGCCTTAGATTGTTCTTGGGGTGAACAGAGCTTCAGCTCTTTAATTATTAGTTCAAACAACCTTTCATTTATATTTTATTATTATTGCAAGTGTCTTTAACATTCAACAAAATCACCTTTCAAGAATTCACCATTAATTTTATCATTAGCCTATTTATCATGATAGGCATAAATTTGACATAAAGAGCTCCTTGTGAGATACGATACTCTTTCTTGCCACTTTTACATCTTAACACTAGAATACTTGCTAGATGTTACTAAATTACTAAAACAAATTTTTGGCACCGTTGCCGAGGAATAACTTATGCTAAGTTTGTAAACTTTGACTTTAAATTGGTGCTTTTAATCTTATGTGTTTTATAGCCTTGTTGAAACAGGTCCTAACAAGACTTCCTTGTGCCTGCGAAGAGCTGGGAGAGAACCACCCTTCTGATCAATCTTGAAATAGAAAGGGAGTGTAGAAGGAGAAGTTGTGTTGTAAGAAGAGCTTGTGCAAGGGATAGAATGAACGAATAAAGAAGAGAGTGTGACCACCAAGAGTAAGAAAGGCTCGACGCTAAAAGTGCTGAAAGAGAAAGGCAAGCCCAAAATCCTAAAGGAGAGGGTTAGTTTTAACCCCCACAAAGAGGGCCAACATTGAGAATGTATTTAAAGCCCAACACAGAAGGCCACTTTTCCTGTATCGTAACCCTCAAGAAGGAGACAACTTGTTTGAGTAAAAAGCTATATGGTTCACATGCTACAAGCTGTTGTTCAATTTGGAGGACTTATAGGATAGAATCATAATGGTGACATTCAAGACTTTGTAGTAATGTGCAACACCTTCATAACTAACAAAAATGTTTCAGATGTTGCTATAAGGTTAATGCTTTTTCCCTTCTCTTTGAGGGATAAGGCTAAGCAATGGATGAAGACCTTGCAACCAGGATTGATCACAATTGGGAATGATATGGCAAAGGCCTTGTTGATAAAGTATTTCCCACCAAAATAAGCCCTCAAGCTAAGGAATGAGATCAACAAATTTGTGGAGCTCCCAGGAGAATTAACATTGGAAGCCTGGGAAAGATACAAGGACAGTGATAAGTGTATAATTACACTGATTATCATATTAATTTTACACACTAAACACTATAATTTAAGTCATTTTTATACTTCATATAAAAGATTTCACGTGGTATGTAGTTGTTTTTTATGCAAATGCAGATACTAGTTAAATCTTGGGAGTAAAATGACGAAAAGTGGAATTCAATGAAAAAAGAGTGAAAAAGGTACAAAAAGATGCGTGGAACTTAAAGATTTGGCTTATGATTGAAGCTGCCAAAGATCGATGAAGTCATAAGGAGAATTCTGAAGAAAAATGCAATTCATGGTCACGACAACCATTCACGGTCGTGACCTGTTCTTCTTCAGAATAGAAATCTGCCAATCAAAGATTCACAGTCACGACTTGTATATCGCGGTCATGACTTGGATGGTTTTCTGGTTTTATCTTCTTAACTATCAGCAGCTAGATAAGCATGATCAACCGCCATTAACTACCAACACCTATCTGAAGTTAACCAATCATGAAATGGTGCCCATCCATTGTGGATTAGATTGAAGCTTCTCAACCAATCACAATGAAGTGATGCAATCATTCACCAATGGACACAACTCTTCGTATGGATAGAAATAACCCTTCGAACTCTATATATAGTGCTTCAAGACCTCACAATTTCATGCAGTAGCAAATGGTGCATTAGAGTGCATGAGTGAAATATAGTGTGTGCATAGATAGAGAATTCGCTACGTTCATAAGTGTTAGCGAGAAAATGTTTAAGTGATTCGAATCCTTGTTTTAATCACTAGATTTCTCTATATTCTCGAGCGATTGTTGTATAAGTGTACTTGCAAATCACTTATCAATAAAAGTTTTCATTCTTCAATAACCGTTTATTCGATATTCGCAAAGAATAGCATCCTAGCGGAGGTTGTGTACGGGGCCGAGACCAAATTCAAAGCAAACGCAGGAATTATCGGAATTGATAACTCCCAATAAAGAGTGGATACGGTTTGATTAACTTTAGCTTTCACTTGCATACCTTACAACTTTGCTTTGCTTTCTACTTGTACTTTCTATTTCGAAGTTTATGATATGTCTATGTGTCACAATGTGTATTTCGTGTTAAGTCTTTTATACTAATAAGTTATATGCATTAGAGTTAATTTTAAGAGTAGTTTCGGGGTTAATAATATCGTTTATAATCACTAAATTTGTGATATAACGCTGTTTAGTGAGCTAATATTTTTGGAATGGTAACTTGCTAAATATGGTTATGTGAGAGCAAACCGTACTAAGCATAGTATTGACGTTATCTAGGTTTATATAATTGTCTTAATTTGTTTCCGCTAGGTTTAGACAAGTTATTTCATGAGTTGCTCTGCGGTGAATAATTGAACATCTATGTATTTCGAACCGAGTCTGTTAGATTAGTTTAGTGAATCATAACATCTTTGTTGAACTTGCATTTTTTCTCTGCTATCCTTATTTCGTTGGGAAAATCTATATATTTAGATTCTCTAATCTTTCATATCCATATTTACTCATTCTTCATTCTAACCCTCCTATCCAAAACCTTATATTATTTTATTTTGTTTATTTTGTCTTCCTTATTGATCTTTTGATTTTTTTCCTCCCTGTGGGTTCGATATCTTTTAAAACTACATCGCAACTGTATACTCGAAGTTGTCATCATTTTTCTATTTGATAAGAGGTACTGACAACACTTATACTTTACACGAACAAGTTTTTGGAACCATTAATATATAGCCAAACTCTTTACGAAAAAGTTATTAAACTTATTAGTAGAAAAGTGGCGAACAAGTTTTTGGCGCCGTTGCCAGGGAAGGCAATAGTGTTCTAAGGATTAAATTATCCGGGGAAGGCAACTACATTCTAAAGATTAATTATTTATATTTATTTCATTTCCTGTATTATACAATTTTCTAATCTTATTCTATATATGAAAGGATTATGAAATAATCATCTTGGAGGTGATACGTCATAATGTTTCATCTTAATTCTTGACAAATAGAAGATTTTCTTCTATTTCCCTATTCATGTTCATGACTGTCTATCGCGCTCGTGAATTTCCTACAAAACTTTATGTTTCTTATTTTTAGTATACTCACGTTCGTGACCTAGGATCACGATCGCGATGTGAGTGAAAATTGTAGCTGTTTAAGTAGTTTTTCAACGGTTTCTCTCAAATTCTACATATAGGGTGTGATTCTCATAACTCTTCACTTCAGATATCCGAAATTCCTTTTCTTTCAATTAAAAATTTTTATTCTAAACCTTTAAATCAATCAACCCTTTCATCAAAATGGTTCACTCAAACAAATCTGTTCTTATTCCTCCTTCAAACTTGCAAGAATGGTATGAAGCACCTTTTCCTATACACTCTCGAGAGGTAGGTGATCATTTCAAAACCACCAGGGATGCAGATTTCACTAGATCTGTTCGTCGGGCGGGTCGGGCCGGGCTCGGGCCGGGCTTGGCGGGCTTTTTACAAAAAATGTTAACCCAAGCCCGGCCCAAGCCCGTACTTTAGAACTTCAGGCTCGGGCCGGGCTAAAAAGGTCATTCCCAAGCCCGGCCTAAGCCCATGAATATTTTATTTGTTATTAATTTTTTTTATTAAATTAATAGAAAAAATATAAAAAAAGTTAAAATATGTTTAAATTTTAAATATAATTGCATTGTTTACTTAAAATCTTTAATATTTAGTAACATTTATTG
>CATIWQ010661990.1:0-12288 GCA_949673415.1 Euphorbia schlechtendalii
TGTAGTGCATGTCAGTATGGAAAGCAATTTAAGAAGAGCTTTAAATCTAAATCTGATTTTTCAACTAAAAGAGTCTTAGAATTACTTCATCTAGACTTGTTTGGCCCTGTTATTCCCATGAGCATGGGTGGACATAGGTATACCATGGTTATAGTGGATGATTATTCCAGATATACATGGGTTATCCTGCTAAGTATTAAGGATGAAGCCTATGAAGGGTTCTCCAGATTATGTAACAGAATTGAAGTTGAACAGGGAGTCCTTCTGTTTAAAATAAGAAGCTATCCTGGTAGAGAATTTAAGAACAAATTATTTGCTAGTTTTTGTGATGCTAGAGGAATTGAACATAACTTCTCTGCTCCTCACACCCCTCAACAAAATGGTGTTATTGAGAGGAAAAACAGAACCTTAGTTGAAATGGCCAGGTTAATGCTGAGTGACAACAACCTTCCCAAATACTTTTGGGTAGAGGTAGTCGATACTGCTTGCTACATACTGAATAGGGTAAACATTATATCAGAAATTGATAAAACTTCCTATGAAAATTGGAAAGAAAGAAAACCTAAAATTGGGTATTTCAAAGCATTTGGGTGTAAATGTTTTGTACTAAAAAATAAAGAACAACTAGGAAAGTTTGATCCTAAAGCTGATGAAGCAATTTTTCTTAGCTACTCAACACATAGCAAAGCTTATAGAGTCTTTGTCAAAAGAACAGCAACATTAGAAGAGTCAGTACATGTAGATTTCAATCAAACTAACCATGTAGGAAAAAGAAGAAGCTCAGAGGAAGATGGAGATTCTGTCTCACATAAACAACCCTCTGAGTCAACCCAATGAGAAAAGTCAACAAAGGATGAACCATCTGAGATAAAATTCTCAGAATATGAAGATGAAGAAAGACAACTAGAAGCAGTGGATGCTCCTGTTCATCATGATCTTCCCAGAGAAACAAGAACCAAGAAGGACCATCCTGAAAGACTGATCCTTGACGCACCTCAGAATCATGTTCTCACCAGAAGATAACTCAGCTGAATGATAACTCATCCAGCATTTGTCTCTATCATAGAACCAAAGAAATTTGAAAATGTAGAACATGATGAAAGTTGGATGATGGCCATGCAAGAAGAACTAGACCAGTTCACCAAAAATGACATCTGAGATCTTGTCCCAAGGCTAAAGAACAAATCTATCATTGGCACTTAGTGGGTATTTAGAAACAAGCTTGATGAAAAAGGAACATAGTACGAAACAAAGTAAGGCTTGTGGCTCAAGGGTACAATCAACAAGAAGGAATAGACTATGATGAGACATTTGCTCCAATAGCCAAACTTGAAGCAATAAGAATCCTCTGTGCCTTTGCATCTCATATGGGATTCAAATTGTATCAAATGGATGTAAAGAGTGCCTTCCTTAATGGATTCATCTCAGAAGAAGTCTATGTCCAGCAACCTCCAGGCTTTGAAGACTCAAAATTTCCCTTTCATGTGTACAAGCTGAAGAAAACCTTATATGGTTTTAAGCAAGCTCCCAGAGCATGGTATGAAAGATTGACAAGCTTTCTTACCTCAAAAGGATATCTTAGAGGAAAGACAAACACAACCTTGTCCATCAGAAGAAGAAACAAAGACATTCTTCTTGTTCAGATCTATGTTGATGACATCATCTTCGGATCCACTAATGAAAGGATGTGCAAGGAATTCAGTTCTCAAATGAAACTTGAATTTGAGATGTCAATGATGGGAGAATTAACCTTCTTTCTTGGTCTCCAAATCAAACAAATTTCACATGGAGTATTCTTCAATCAATCCAAGTATACTAAGGAGATTCTGAAGAAATTTAGCATGGAAGATGGAAGGGAAATGTCAACTCCTATGGCTTCCAACACCATACTCAGCAAAGACCCAGAAGGTAAGAAAGTTGATCGAAAGATGTTCAGAGGAATGATTGGATCTCTGTTGTATCTTTCTGCAAGCAAGCTTGATATTCACTATGCAGTTTGTTATTGCACAAGATACCAAAGTGATCCTAGAGAATCACATCTGAGCGCAGTAAAGAGAATCCTTAGATATTTGCTTGGAACTATTAAAGCTGGATTATGGTATCCAAATAATGAAGATTTCTCATTAAAAGGATTTACTGATGCTGACTATGGAAGAGATCAACTGGAAAGAAAGAGCACTACTGGAGGATGTCATTTTCTGGGGAACAGCATTGTTTCCTGGTATAGCAAGAAACAAACCTTAGTAACACTATCCACTACAAAAGTTGAATACATGGCTGCGGGAAGCTGTGTAGCACAAGCGCTATGGATCAAACAGCAACTAGAAGACTATGGAGTCAAGTCAGAATGAATAGAGATCCTCTATGATAACAAAAGTGCAATTGATCTATCAAAGAATCCAGTTTAGCATAGCAGAATGAAGTATGTCAACATCAGACACCACTTCATAAGAGTTCATGTCCTCAAGAAAGATGTGAAACTAGTATACATCTCTACAGAAGACCAAAGAGCTGACATCTTCACCAAACATCTAAGCAAAGAACAATTCACCTTCCTGAGAAGAGAAATAGGCATGAGCAACCCAGTGTGAATATTTCTCAGAAGATGATGTAAGTACTCAGAAGAGTAACTAACTCTAGAAGGAAATGTTCATCCTCTGAAGTTAACACAATGCTATGTCTCAAAAGATCTAACCCGGGAATTACTTAATATTTCAAAATACAAAAACCTGAACCCTAAGCCGAATATTTAGGTCAAAACTGTTCACATTCTCCGTCAGTTACATACTTAACAGTTACCAAAGTATTTTAGACGGTAAATGCTGAAACCGTTACAACTATTCCTCAGCAAATTATCGTTCTATCCTTCTGAAACCACCTCTATAAAAACATAAAAACTGTTCATCATCTAAACACTTTACCTAAATCTCAAAATTTCTTCAAACTTTCTGAGAAATTTCTCTCTTTTAAGAACCCTAAAATCTTCAAACTTAATCCACTAAAATGGTGCCCAAAAGAACCAAATCATCAAAGGAAGGTCCCAAACAATAAGTCATTATTCAAATCCCGCCAAAGACCTTTAAACCTATTCTATACAAGTCAAATCCCTCAAATATAATCCCATAGAGATTTCTAGGAGATAATCCCTTCCTTCAAGCATCTCCTTACAAAGAAATGATTGAATTTCATCAACTTAGAACTTGGATTAGACTGAAAGAGTCAACTTTTCCCAAGATAGTTTCTGAGTTTTATCAAAACCTAAGAAGGTGCACTATGAGCGATGAAGAGCTCAAAACAGAAGTTAAAGGGATAGAGATCACCATTACTCCAGCTTTTTTGGTAAAGTTGTTGAATAGGAAAGATGAAAGTCTGGCTCTGAGACAAGGATGTGAAGATTCAATCAGCTATGATAGGAAGGCGTATATGCCAGAAGGATGGTTTGGCGAGAAAATGAGCACTCATATACCTCAGGAGCCTAGATACTAGTAATTCATAATGGCTCATCTTCTACTTTAGAAGATGAACTCAATAAATACAGTTTCTAGCTATGAGCACTGCATCCTGTATCACCTGCTGGAGAAGAGGAAGGTCAACTTGGTGGATTAATCAGTAGAATTGTAGCATTCTATGATATAGACTGCTCAGAGGAGGAAGGATAATAGGTAGTAAAATTGTGAGGGAGACCTTTGACAAGAAGGTAGATTATGGAATGAGGTGGGATAGGGAGGGGGCCCTGAAGAAGGATATAATGAGGAAGAGAAGGGAGAAGGAGCTGAGAGCTGTCAAAAAGGGAGAAAGAGTAAAAGGGGTTGAGGAAGTCTCTCCTAAGAGGTAGAGGGAGCCTGTGTTGAAACAGGAGGAAGTCCCTAAGGCAAAGAGAAGCAGAATCAGCAGAAGTAAGGCACTTGCTACTGAGGGAGTCTTAATTATTCCTGTTAAAGTGATTGAGGGAAAAGCTCAGGGAATAACTTATTCTATGAATAAATTCCAATATGTGCCTAGGCTTCTGGAGAAGAATAGTTTAGAAGATGAGGAGGAAGATAGGAGGCCAATAAGTGTTTTGACCAAGAGGAGAAGGGGAGAGTTTGATCCTGACATGGCTACTCCAAGTGAGGATGAGGCTGAGTTCATAGAAAAGAAGGAAAAGGAGGTGAAGAAGGAGAAGAAGAAGGCCAAGACCTATGGTGAAACTGTCATCTCAGAAGATGATCCTAAAAAGGATGATATGATAAGGGTGGTAAACCAAAGCATAGTAGAAGTTTTCACTCAGGTTCCTAGGAAGGGAACAGTGGGAGATATAAGGATAGCAGTTGAGGAAGCGGAGAAAAAGGCTATGTCAGAAGGGAAGAAGATGCCGGCTCTAGAGGAGTTTACAGCCAAAATGAAGGAAAAGAGCATCTCTGAGACAGAGGAGGATGACTCAAAGGAAATAGATGGAAAAGTCTTAGAAGGGACCTCAGTGGACTTTGATCTGCCCTTAGGGGCTCTCCTAGTAACACCAAGTTCAGTCCCTCCAAAAGTGGTAAATCCCACAAACTTCATTATTGAAAAGAAGCCATAGTCTCCTCCTTTGGATCAACAGAAGGCTGTCTTTAACCCCTATCATCTCTTCACTACCTCTCTTGAGATACCACAACAATTCCTGTCTACACCAGGAGGATCTCCAGCCTCAAGTGACAAGGATCCTCTTGTGTTAGCAGCATCCATTACTCAAGAGGTGGTAAAAAATCTTCAGACTAAGGCCAAGAAATCTCAAGCTGCTGAGGAGGAGGATAAGACTGAAGAAAAGAGAGATGAAGTTGAGGAGAAGAGGGATGAGAACAATAGGGAAGAGGCTGATAAGCAATCCCTGCTGGAAGAGAACTTGCTAGAGGAAGATCCATTCTTATCAACTCTTCAGAAGGAGGATTCTCAGAGGATTGTAGTGGCTGAATGGGGTGTTCATTTATTAGCATCAGATCCTGCTGATGAATTCGTTACCATGGCCTGCTCTATATTTACCAAACACAACATAAGGCCAGAGGATATAAGGGAAGAGGATGATGATAAAGACGAGAATGAGGGAGATCAAAGGGAGCATGAAACCATTTTGCTGGAAGATGCTTCAAATGAAGAAATTAATGGTGCTCAGAACAAGCAGCAATCAACCCAGCAGTAGCAGCAGCAACGTTCCTCTATTCCAAAGGTTCTGGTGGATCTTGACAATTCCCTTACTCTAATCCCCAGACCTGAGGAGCAAAGGATCTTTGGGGATGAGTCCCTTGATAGCAAAAGGTGGATGATTGGTGACATTGTTGAGGGAGGAAATCCCAGCACCTTTGTTCCTGTCAACTCCCTTCATCATATAGGGAAGACTCTTGATGATCTCCTATCTATGGCCCTTCACCTCAACAACTCAGTAGTAGAATTCAAACTTGCTCCCTTCAATCGATAACTTACCCAGAGTGTAGCTCTTATCTCAGAGCAGGCGCAAATAAATTTGGAAAGAGAGGATGCAATTCCACTCCCTTCTCAAATCCTCTCTAAACTTATCCAGAATCTACAGCAACTCATGGAGACTAGGTTCAACAACTATGTGGATATCTTAGAATCTCTGAAGAAGCTGAATGGGTTGATGGACATTGGAGAAAAGGGTATGGAGTTGATCCATGATGAAGTTAATGGGATAAAGGAACATTCCCAAAGTCAGTATGCTGACATTTTGTCTACTCTGGGAACCACCATAGAACGCACATCAACAGAATTCTCCATGGGGCTGAAGAATGAGGTACAGGCGTTAAGGACTCCGAATGCTTTCTGTTTATGGCAGCATGAGAAAATCCAAGGTAGTCTTGATGAGTTGTTGAAGCACATAACTACTTCTAAGGTTGAAACTCTCAAGGCTATTGCGGATTCCAAGAGGGAGTTGAAGTCTGAGATCTTCAAGGCTATTGAAGAAGCTCACAAGCAGATCACTGAGACCACCTTTACTCAGAAGAATGAAGCTGTTGATGATATAGATGATAGGCTGAAGGAGTATGCTACTGCCCTTACCAGACCACTATCGAAGCGCGAGATATCATTGTGGCAAGGAATGCAAGCACTTCAGAAGCTCTTCAAAAGAGCATTGATGGGCTAAGTAATCTGCTTGGTGGCTTATCTCTCCACTCCTTCTGCTCACATGATAGTGAGATTGTTCCATTCTTGCAACATCTGGTGAATGGGCTAAACACTCAGTGGATATGGAATCAGAAGGCTCTCTAAGTGATCCTTGAAAGCATTTTTCCTCGGTCCCCCAGCAAAGCTGCAAGGCTGATTCAGCAGATTGTCCCTCCTCTTCAAGCAAATGTAAAGGTTATTCATGATGTCATTCAGAGGTTTGAGCTTGATGAGCAGAAGATAGTCGCTCAGCTTGTTGGTGCTGAGTGGAGGGAGAAAGATAAGCACAACTTCAAGGAGATCTGGGAAAGATGGATGACTTCCAATCAATCTTCAAGCAGCTCCATGGAGATAGATCAGTAGGAGGTGACTCAAAATGATGAATTCTTAGCTCTTAAAGAAAAAACCCTTGTAAATGAATTCATTATAAATACTTGTATTATAAAAACTTGTACTCATCATCAATAAAAGTTTTTACTTTCACTTCAAAAGTACAACTCTTCGTTGTACTGACTTCTTTGTATAACTTTAAAACTTAAACTCTGAACTTAAGTATTAGACTATGAGGGAGTACGAACATCCTATGCTTGACTTTACTCAGAACCAACAAAATGAGGGAGATTGTTGAATTCTAAAGATAATTTAGTTTTGTAAGTTCTGAGTTCAAAAGCATAGTTCAGAAGGAAGTCGTCTCAGAAGCATAAGGATTCGTCAACAGAGCTATGGATGCTCAAAAGCTATTAAAGTCAGATGAGGTATTAAATATCTTAGAAGATCACTTTAAGACTCAGAACTTTAAAATACCCTTCTGAGGATTGAAAAAGGTCAACTTAGTCTTTCGAGGCTAAAAGTCAAGAAAGCTGACTTTGCATTTAATGCCACCTCGCGCTCTATTCTTCAATCTACTACAAGATAAAAGTTGTTGCAAACTAAAGAACAAATCTCACCTGCTATTCTGATACGTATCTGCAGTACAAAGTGGACCCCCCAAATCAACCTGATACAACATGGCGTGGATTAGAGTTGGACAAGCTACTCTAACGGATTGTTAACAGAAACAAAATTGGGAGACAACGGTTGAATTCCTAGCAACGGTCCAAATGTCAACGAAAACATTCTCTCCCTCTATAAAACGATGATTTCCGCTATTGGAGAAGGTTGCCTAATCTTAGCAAAAGTATTCAAGAGTGAACCAATTCTCAATCTGCTTACAACCTTTTCATAGCAAACATTCAAATCTCATCTATTTGTATTTGAACTAATTGAAATAAAGTTCAGAAGTTCATATAAATCATTTACTTATAAACTGTTGTAAATCACACTAAGCTGAGGGTAAGTTAGTGTGAGGGAGCTAGGTAATCTCATAAGGAAGGTACTTATGAGAGACGAAGTTTAGAGCCTCAGATATAGAAGAACAGTACTTCTATATTGGTATAGCTCAGCAAAGACTGTTGGAGGGTACTTCAGTCAAAGCATTGTAAAGGGTTTACTCTTCACAAGAAGAAGAGTTAATAGTGGATTAAATCTTGGATGAGAGTTTCCAAGGACTGGATTAGGCAGAGGCTGAACCAGGATAAATTCTTTGTTTGCATTTTCCTTACTCTGCTCTTTTACTTTTGTGTTATATTAGTTCCACATCTAATAAAACTTAAGCATAAAAAGGGGATTCTGAGTAAAGAATACTTACTCAGAAGATACTTCAGAAGCAACCTTCTGAAGTTAGTAGTGAACTCGAAAAAGAGTCATTTACCCCCCCTCTGACCTATTTTACACCCTACTGGGTCCTACAATATACAATATTGCAAATTTCACATAATATATGAAGATTTGTTCGCATAATCATCATTTAAGTAATCAAATGCAAACGTTTAATAAACGATTCTACTAATCCATTTTAAGCATAAGCATATGATGCGGTATGTTCAACGTTGATCCTTATTGATATTAAAACACAAATATGACCCATTTAGTTAAAACAACAACTTTCAGTGATTGTACTTCTTTCGGAAGTAACGAAATGGTTTATATTGTTAATGTATTGGTCTAATATATCACATTATATATTTTTTAAAATGACAGGGAATTCAATTTCAAACCTTAATTCTAGAATGTTATATTATTAATTTCATTTGAACAAGCAACATGAAGAAACTTTGTTCCATAATGGTAGTCCATGTACATTTTCACAAATATTCTCATCATTATCGAACAATGATGACTTAACCGATTGTGCCAAAATTCACAAGTATCTAAATTATATACTTCTAGTTTACAGTTAAACTAACCTCAAAATATGTTTTTAACATATGACATTCTTTAATGTTTTCACTCACAGTTTCAATATAATATCCGTTCCTACGAATGTATTTTAAATTTTAATAAATTTTTGTTAGAATTTGAGTAAAATAATTCATTATTCATAAATACTTTTACTTTCGAAATCAACATGAATTATTCAAGAGCTTTTTAATAATAGTTGCTCTTCTAGAGCACTCAACAATTTTTCTTTGTCTTAGTATCGTAATGCTGACTTTTCTGGAGCATTTTACACTTTTCCCCTTGATACATTATTACGGACTCTTACAAAACCTTTATCAATTTTTATGTTACCCGGTATCAAGGTAATATTTTTTTCACTCATTTTCAAAGCATAATTTTTAGTATATATATCATATATAAATTGACATCAATCTTCCTTTTATTTTTCAATTCCGGTGCTTATTATTATCATCAAGTTGATTTTTCACTTCTATTAGGTTATCAATCATCAATATCACTTTTTCACTTCAAGTGAAAACTAATAATCAATTTGATTTTTCGCTTTCAAGTGAAAATTATTTATTAGTTTTACTCTTTTAATTCGGGTGAAAATCATTCATCGATTTTATATTTCAACTCCAGTAGGAAATTGCTAGCACATATATATTAATTTGAAATTGTGAACATATTTCCTTTAGACCTTTTACAAAAGATCTTCAGGACCTTCAATAGTCAACTATTACAATTTTAATCTTTCATAATATTGTTTGAAACTCAAAATTTTTTTAATAAAAAAAATTCATAATATACTTCATCAAATCTTGATGAATTGGATTGAATGATTGCAATCCATTGTTGAACGAAACATCATTCTTCATATGCATAAATTCTGTCAACAAAATTATTCAAAATAATTAAGAAAAATGTAGAACGAATAACAATAACAAATACAATGAAATTGGAGAAAAAAAACTCCCTCATTAATCAATTTTATGTAACTTTGTAATTACAATCACCATCACATTTTTGTTCATCAAAACATCTGAACGATATTCTTATTGGTAGACCGAAAGAGCAAACTTGTGTTGATAACGTGTTGTAAATAAAATGAATCAACAAGAATATATATTATATGAATACATAGAAACATATAGTATAACAAAGATAGAGAGAAAGTAACATTGAATTTTCTTATTATAATTCTTTGTGCAACAAACCTATATTTATAGGTAAAGGCTAAGTCCTAGTAGAGATACAAGTTACACACATTAATATACATAAATGTTGGAGGGTTAATGGACATCAATACTATATATGTTACATATAAACATATATATATACAACAATAATTATTGGTCATTTTTTAAGTTTTAACATACGTGTGTCGTGATTGCATAGATTATTTTAGCGTATCTCTTTTACTCCTAAGAAGATTGTAAATAGAGTGGTGTTGCTTAAAGTTAATACCTATCAAGTGCATTAGGGTGAGCAAGACCAAATGTCGTATTCCACAGGAAACAATCATAAACAGTTCAAGATTTTCTTAGTAGACAAATTTAAAATGTCTTCTTTTAACGTGAGCTGATTTTTTATTTTGATAAAAATATGTGAGTTGGTAAAACTAAAAGACTTTGTAAATATAAATGTTAAATTATATAAAACAAGATGCTAATTGTGATCGGACGACACAGAGCTGTGGGCTGAGAGCGCACGGAGATGAGAGGCGCGGTCCACTTGGGTGTTTAAAAAATAAAGTACCTGGTCGTGGACCCAGGAAAAGTTTGGTCGAGAGAGCGAAAACGTTTTTAGATCGGTTAAACCCGAATCCGCCGTCTCTTAGTGTGGAGTCGCCACCTTGATTAGCTCTTTCCAGGAATTAGAGTCCTGTGAGGCTTAACGTCTGGGGGATGGCCCACTAAGACACATAGATTCGGGTCTGGGATAAGTTGCTTACTTCTTATGTGATCACACTATATTACATCTATATAAAACTGTATTCTTTAATTATGCATATTCGCACTTAAGTCATTTTTTGAGTTATATGCATGATTTAATGCGCATACGGAAAGTAGTAAATCCATACATCAAGCATTAAATAAATGCGGAAAAGTAAATTAATAAATTACAAAACTCGAGGGATGCAATCGCCAACCTAATCTGTTAATTACAATTCCCATAAAAATATTTGCAATACCCGAAGAAAAAAATAAATTCCTAGGCATGCATCTAACCTGCATCCACAAATGTTAGCACGAGATATGACACCTATGTTCGATTTGATTTTGAGAAGGCCCGTGTGGCCTAATTAAAACATCGACGATTTAAAGTTATTAATTTAAATAAAAAATTTGTTCATTTTTATTTACACGTATGTTGGTCAATTTTATTAGTGAAAATGACCGCATGGCAAAGTGTGAGACCTGTTATCAGGGAATAATTTGTATTCCCTTCGTGGGGGTATTTTAACATGAAAATTAAAAAGAAATAAAAGATGAAGAAGAAAGTTACAACATTTACAATAATAATAAATAAAATAATCCCTAGGTCCACAAATAAAGTCAGAGAAAGATGAAGCAGAAGAGAGCACGGAATCCGCAATTATAGGAACTTAGAGGCTTACCCTTTCTGCGTGAATCCACTTCGGCATATCCGTTTGATCCACGGGAGTGTTCCTCATTCGTTTTGATTTAGTTGTGATTGGTTGGAAAATGAGTGTTTATTTATCCAAAAGATAATCAGACTCGGGTTCTAAATTTGTTTTAGACTCGAGAATATCTGAGGATTTTTGAAGAAAAGTAGATGAAGAATGATTTGAAAATAATTAAAAGTTGGAATCTAAACGTGTTTTGGATCCAAGTAATTTAAGAAAATTTGAAAGAAAATATTATTGTTATTTTTCTCGTTGTTTTTTTTCTTCTGAAAATCAGATTTTTCTCTGAAATTTCGAGCCCCCTTCAATCCAAAAAAATCTGACTATTTATAGGAGAAAACCCCGAAAATCCAAAAAGGCAGGTAAATTTGGCGAGGCTCGCCAGAGTCTGGTGAGGCAGGCTCCGGATCTTGTTTTCCATAGCGTTTTCGGATTTTTTTTGTGTATTTTCATATTTTTTAAATTAATTTCTGAATTAAAGGAAACAATTAAATAATTTTATTAGAAAATTCCTTTTGAATTCAGAGACAAGGAAGACTCCCATTTGAAGATCATCGGACGGTCGAAAATTGTGTGATCCAAGGATAAAAATCCCGAAAAGCTGTCATCATTAAACGCACGAGCTGGTACAATATCTCATGCTCACAGCTACCCCTCGTGTGATAATTATTGGTTGTATAACCAGTATGATCATATGAAATGAGCGTAGGGATAGAGAGAATACCTGACCAGTGTGGTTGGTGACTTCTTGTTCCCAATTGGTGATAATATTGGCCTTCCTTTCCAGCGCTGTGTCTTCATAAGGTTGTCCATTTCTTTCTTTAGAATCCCTTTGTGCTTGATGCCCCTTGTGGCCGGGTCGACCGTTTCTTTCTGCGACGTCCCTGTTATAGTGGGTAGTCGTTTAGTTCTTCGGCTGGGATTATCGTGTGCCTCTTTGGAGTGATTGGAGACAGGTGCCCGTATCTGTTTCGAAGGCGACCTTGAATTTCCTTAATAAGATATTGACTTGTTCCCTATGACAAATCGGAGAAAAGTATAATGTTAATACATTTTATGATGAATATTTTAATTACTTGATTGAGTTTATGCGAAGAAAAAATTTTTACCCCTTCAATTAAAAAAATTAAAACATGATAAGTTTAAATGAAATTCGAGGATGTCCCGGAGACTGCTCAGTTGTTTTAGGAGGCTTTTGGGATGTTGCAATGTTGACTTCAGGCTTGAGTGGGCCTTCGTCC